>PVLD010014602.1:0-51708 GCA_004027595.1 Dinomys branickii | reverse complement strand
ATATTGATATCTTCGAAGTGTGTGTTCAGGCTAACACATACAGATATACACTATTAATCTAATATCCTGTCATCGATTATTGCTTAGCATTAAGTGATATAATACAATAGTAGAACCATGTTAGCCCTCCTGCACATATGTATATTCATATATATTCCTCTATACATACATACATACATTTTTGTCTTTTTATTTTCTCTCCAAAGAAAATTAAATCAGCATCCCAAAGAGATATTCACACACACACATACACACACACACACACACACACACACACACACACACACACGTTTATTATGCCACTATTTACAAAAGCTAAAATATGGAATCAGTTTAGGTGCCTGTCAAGGACTAAACGGATTAAAAAATTGTGGTATATATACTCAATGAAATATTTTTCGGACATAAGCATGACTGAGATCCTGTAAGGTGGCTGGAGGTGGAAGACGTTATGTTCAATGAATTAAGCTGGACAGAGAAAGACAGATACTGCATGCTCTGTCTCATATGTGGAAGTAAAATGTTGACCTTAATGTAGAATAGTGATTGATAGAAGGGAGAATGTATAAAGGGAGGTTGGATGAAGGGTACCCAAATACAGCTGGACAGAAAGAATACACTTTGGTGTTCCGTGGCACAGCGAGAAGACTACAATTCACAGTAACCTATTGTATATTTTAGGAAGATATAGACGAGCAGAGCTGAAAGGCTTCTGAGATAAACTACAATAAGAGCGAAATACTAATTATTATGATTTGCTCAGTGTATGCTATAAGCACTGAAGTACATTAATAGGCACAATTAATACTTGCTAATAAAAACTAATACAATGTACATTTATAATCCAAATGATTTACCTTACCGAAAAAGACAACACATTATCCAGCTCCCATCTGACCCTTTGCCTCCTCATTTGGTGCCCACCTCCTCTGTCGCTGTTCTGTGTTCATGCTTTTCTGCAAATCACACCAGATGACTAGAAGATTCCACATGTTTTCTTCCTTTCATCTGAAATATTTGTTACATGGCTGCCTCTTTTCAGAACTCTTTCAGGTTCCTTCTCAAACGTCGATTTCTCAAAGTCCTGTTGCTGGCTACTCTGTCTGACATTGCCTCGCATTTTGCACAGCAGTTACATTCTACCACACTGTCCATTTCTGGTTTCCTGCATAGAATTTTTCAATACTGCGAAAATTATATCACTTTTATATCTCCTTCGTTAGTATATAAGATCCTTGAGAGCCACAGCATTTCCTTTCTGATCTGTTGTGGTAATTTAGCACCTCAACATCTGGCATGTGGGAGGTACTCAATCCTGTTTGGGTAATTGAACAAAGTAATAGCCCTTTGAAACAGGCACTAGTTTTCTTACTATCTTTATTTTAAGGATAAGGAGAGAGAGGTGTCAAAGGGAAAGTGCTCACCATCATACAGCAACCAGAAGAGCCAGACTTTGAAATCAGGCCTCCATGATTATCTATCCAAACAAAATTAATCTAAACACATCGTGGGGAAGCTAAGGATTTTCAAGGTTACATGTAGCACACCCTGATCTGATTACTACATTGAGAAACATAGATGTCACCAAGTATTTCTAAAATGATTTCTTAGAGAAGTCTCTACTGATAAGGAGGAAACCTTTTACAATAAGAAAATCGATTCCTCCATTCTACTGCTGCTGTTTTAGACCACATATTCCTATTATTATTACAAATTTGATGGAAAATACACAGTACTTGTAATAAAGAAAGCCAAGGATACTGTCATGCACCATGGCCCCTTGAACTGCCTGTGAGAAGCCCTCAGCACCAGCTCCTGATTTTTCATACATCTCTTGGATGGTAAGAATCTCACCCGCTCATTTCAAAATAAGCAAAAGTATTCCTGTCAAATCAACTTCAAGAAATTGAAGGATCATTGGAGATCATAGCTAAGAAAGCACATGTTTGGTGCCAGATAAGTTTAAAAAAATGGAAGTTTCTATCATTGCCATTTAGGAATTAAGGCTTTACCCATACATGTTCAAAAAGCATATACTTAATGAGTAAACTGGTAACTGATGAATATTTTGAAAGGATGTAAAGTAAACTAGATGGAATATTTATCCATAAGATCAATTTGTCCTTGTTTTAGAGTTAGGATTCAGTAACGTGCTGCATAGTGGGTGGGTCAGTAAGAGAAATGTCACTCTAAAAAATGTGCAAGGAAGCAACTTTCCATCATGGTCAAATTACTTCAGATGCCTTGAATTCATGAATAAAACACTCCATCAAATTTTATGCATCTCAAGCACTTCTCACACATTTAAATTCACAACATCCAAGTGAGGTAGGGAGCGGGGAATATTTCATTTTTCTTATTTGGTGAAATGAGGATAATGAGGCACAAAGAGGTTAATGATAGATTTGAAGTTAATGCAATCAGTCAGCAGCAAAATCATAGTTAGAATTTAGGTTCCCTGAATCCCACTTAGGGTTCTTTTCAAGATACTATGTTAACTACATTTCACTGTTGGAAGTATTTAATTCAGTTTTGTAGATACACATGCTCACAACAACTTTTTTTTCCTCTCAAAGGAATCTTGCCACTAATTCAGCCTTGGAGAAAGACTAGGTGGACATATACTGGAGATACTGGCATCAATGCTAATTCAAGTGATTTCCTCAGTTAATGCTGTTCCTCTCCCTATGCATTTTGTATTTTCTCATATTACACAACTGAGTCAATCAGATTCACTGAATATCCTTTGGAGATATTAACATGCTGTACCTAAAAATCCTGATTTCTCCTTTTGGTTATATAGTTAGAAAGGTAGGATAAAGTGATTAGATGGGTAGCATAAGGTAAAGTGATTTTACAAAAAGTGGGTTTTATAGGTAGAAGTTCACATTTTTAAGACAACTTACTCATTTGTTTTTCTTCTACCTTATTGGTCCCTCATTTTCATTTTCCTTCACTGCTTTCTCTCCCCTTATGATTTACTTAATGTTGGGAGTGCTACCTTTGGGCCTCTGCTCTTTGGTAGCTGCACCTCTTTGCTTAGAGGGATTATCTGACTTTATGGGTTTACATGTTATCTTATATCTGCAATTTTCAAATTTAAGTGCTCAACTTGACATTTTTCTCTGAATTATGAACCCTTGCATTCATTTGCCTGCTCAACTTCTCTGGTAAAATCTAGCAGATATCCAAATTTAGCATGTTTAGCCTCATGGAGAAAAATATCCCCCAATTCTACCTGTAGTCTTTACTATCTCAGTTCAGGGTAATTTTATCACTTTCAGTTGATCAGACCAAAAACCTGAGCGTCATTCATGACTATTTTTCTTCTATACCCTTTATCCAGTCCACCACGAAACTATTTTTTGCTCTACCTTGAAATATATTCAGGATACAATTCCTCCTTACACCCCTGGTTTGAGACACTGTCAATTTACACTACCATAATAACCTTGTCCCTCTCCTTGCTTTGAGGGCTTCCTTTCTCCCAGCATCTTCAGTAATCCTCTTAAAACAAATGTCATCATTTATATGAAATTCTCCATTGGCTCCCACCTCAATCAGAAGGAAAGAAAAAGTACACTGAACTTTCTGGATGGGGCCAGTGGACAAGTTTGTACAGTATACCCGGTAAGTTACAAGGATGGCTGATATAGCAATCTTTTTTTATTTTTCCTAGTATCACATTATTGGAAAGGGTCACAGGTTATTTCATAGGGATCAGGGGTAGTTATTATCACTTATTTAATTAATAAAAAGAGCAAAATATTTGATAAATATAGTTTACTTTGTGGGTAAAATATTCAGAAAATAGAACATATTTCAGAGATGGGTAGATAAAAGAAAGGGATACGAATGGATGAAAGGATTTATCAATCACAGATATAAACTGACTAGGTACAAACAGTGCATTATGCCAATGGTAAAAGGATAAGAATTGAGCTGTTTGAATATATATATTAAATAAATTAGTTCATCAGGAATCTACTTTGATGGACACTTCTGTTCTAAGCTTCACAAAAATGTTACAAAAGGAAGATACTCTATCAAGATGCCCAAAATTGCATGTTTTGTTGTTCCTGGAAGACATTGCTCAGACTGTCTGAATCTTGAAATCAACAGAGATTCTATAGTTACTTAATTTACAGCCGTATCTCTAAAAATGTATCCTAGGTCATTTAAGCTATGGCTATGCTTTTTGTGTGTGACTTTGCAAATGAATAGACAACTAGCTCTATCAGTTATAGCAGCAATAAAAATAGATTTTCATAGGAAATTCTGGAGATTAACCGTTTTGTGCATGCAAATGTATGGAAATTATTTCATTCTTAAAACAATAATAAAAGGTGTGTTTGAAAATTCATGCTTTGGAAGAATTATTGATGGTTACATAATCAAGCTAGTAAATTGCCCATTTTTATTTACATGTGTAACTTATTAGCTACTTACATGTGGGCCATAAAAAACACAAAATTAAAGTTGTTGAATATTTTAGTTAACTCACATATCAAATTTAAATTTTTATTAAAATATATGCCTTATTTAATATTAATGGTTGCTTAATGTGCAGATGCTATTACTAAACACATAAACTGTACAAATCAAGATAGAAATATAATATTAATACTAAAATTTATTTCTTATTTTCCTAGAAAAACCACATTAATAAGTATATTGATTGAAATTGGCATTGTGAAATTGTTCACAATTCACAGAGTTAGAAATATCTGATTCCATGAATCACTATATAAGACAATTTGAATTTTATTACTAATTTCTCTTAATTCACTGAAAGGAAAGTTTTATGCTATTATGCTTCTTCCTTATAACAGAGGATCTCTTATTGTCCATGCCTTGTACACTAACTACATTTAAGATTCATATACACTATATTAACTATAGTTACACTCATTCTTTTGTTATGAATTTTTTTACTTTTTCACATAACAAAATGTCCAAATAAAAATTTTTACTTCAATAAATCTATTATTATGGAAAAGTATGTACTTTATTAAGGCTGATTGGAAATTTTTGAGATTTTATATGTCATAGTTAGAAATAACAGGAAATTATAGTTTTCATCTCAGTAATATTTATCGCTATATGCTTTGTAAATTGAGCCTTATACCTGAAGTGCCTGGATCTTACACGCCTTTTTGTCTTCATTTTGGTACTGGGGACTGAACCCAAGACCTTTATACCAAGGAGCTACCTCTGAAGACTTTTTTATTTTGATTTTGAGACAGAGTGTCCTTAAGTTGCTAAGTTGCACAGGCTGTGATCCAACTTGTGTTTCTTCTGCCTCAGCCACTCAGAGTTCTAGGGGGTGGGAGTTGCAGGTGTGTGTCGCTACACCTGGCTGGATATGTCCTTTTTGACTTTTTCTTGCTGGAAGGACATTGCCATTTTAGGACCTTCCTGTCCTATATCATATATGCCAGCCAGGCCTTCAAATATGACACCCACTGAGCAAAGGAAAATCGAAACCATTTATACTAGAATAATATCTCTGTTGTCACTGCCTATTACCCAGCCCATTGGTCACACTCTCCTCCCTGCTTAGGTTACTGTCATTAAGGCATATGTTTCTTTCCATGGAACATTCCATCCCTGGCAGCTGAGGTCAATTTACAAACATCAGTGTAGCAAATTAATGCTGATTAAAAGGAAAAGTGAACAAGCAGCGGGGATTGAGAGACCCCCAAAGGTTAGACATGAAAAAACCTCAAAGACTGTGATCTGAACATGCCACAGATTGGTACTGAGCTGTCCTTTAAAGTACAAGATCAGCATCTCATGAGATCCAAAGTGACTTCAAAAATTAAACATTTCTTGATACATAATGTCGAATTTCGTGAAGGACAAATAGATCTCACCATATTTCTTCTAGTGTAATTTAAAAATAATACCCCTATACTATATTCAGAAGAAATCACAGTTTCTATTTTCTGATTTCTTGAAGAAAGGAGACTTCTCAAGAGCTGTCCATGGTACTACATTATGTGAAGCTGAAGTCTAGGAATTTCTGCTTTATGAAAAATCTTCAGACCCTGATGTATAATGCTGTTTGCTATACCATTAACCTGTCAACCCTATAGTCACCACCTGTATGTGATTATTTAACATAATCTGTACTCTCAGTTTTGTTTACTGGCATTTTATGAGCAGTTATTATAGCTAGCTCTATTACCACATAGTCTGACTTAGTAGATGTTGGTGGGGGCTAGACAATTGTATAATAATAACTAATTTCATATGATTGTTATGAGGGACTAATATTCTGCTTAGCCTATAGTGTTTCCAAGGTTTTCCACTTCAGTCTCCATCCACTGTATCCCCAGTGCTTCTAAACTAATGTAATTTCAGCTAGCTGTTTGAGTAGATCACACAAGTGTCAGTTGGAGTCATACCAATGAGGCTTTATTGATGTCTCTGATATAATATATAAATCATTTATCTCTATTTTTCTTTTTCATACATTATCTATCTTACTTTAAACTTCCATAGCACCATCTTTAGTGTTATACAAACCTGACTTAAATCAATAACTACATTATAAAAATTCACATATTCTCTTATTGAAGTCTTTATTCACTTATAAGATATGATTGTTAATATCTAGTCATTTGCATATTTCTTCTGGAGGTAACATGAGATGAGGTTTCAAAGTCACCTCGCACAGTACCTGATATTACAGTGAGAGTCTATTGCACATTAGTTCTTTTGTAAGTCCCCTTTAAATCTCTGTATCATTTATTACCTTGTTTCATCTAATTAACTTCTGTTCCTATCATTTGCCTCATAAAACACCCTTTCAGATCCTTTACTATATAAAAACAATAACCACTGCATAGAGTGTGCAGAACACTTCATATGTCTTGGCCACGAGCAGCTACTGAGGGACACGACACAACTCTTAACCACATCATACACATTATCTATTGTCAATTGGTTTTTCCCACTGTGCATAAGCCAACTGTCAAGCATGTGCATTAATAGCTGTCAGTCTTTTTGACTGTATGGGAAGAAATGCATTGTCTATGTTTCACTTTGCTGAATCAGCATCATCAGTATGTCAAAGGAATAGAAAAACTGCACTATCATAGTGTATACTGCTCACTTTTCCTGGGTCTGCGACAAAATTATTGATACCTCTAACTTAAAGGAGGAGAGAGTTTATTTTGTCTTACAGTTTCAGAGGTTTCAGGCCATAATTAGCTGGCTCTAACGCAGATACATTATGACAGAAAGGCCTGGTGAATAAAGGCATTTCAACACATTATATCCAGGAAGCAGAGACCACAAAAGTGTGAGAGAAAGGGACCTGGAAAGCTATATAGTCCAGAAACTCATGTCACCACGATCCACCCAGACTCCAAGAATATGCTTCACTACTCTCCTGGGCAGTTCTGAAGGCAATCAAGATGATACTCAAGATTAACCACCACGCATAATAGATGACTGATTTAAGACACTAAAAGAATCTCTTGTGTAAATTAAAAGAGCTGGTGCATCTCCAAAATTGCTGTACTTGTTGTCCTCAGAGTAGAGGTACTGGAAGGTCTGAGAAAGCTATTCATTCATATACTTTTCACAATTGCCAGTGGGGAACCTCTGCTTTTGCTTCCTAATTTTCCTCCCTGGAAATTGTGAACCAAGGAAAAGCCTACTATTCTCATTATATTCAAATAATCTTAATAAAACAGGTGCCCTGCAAGAAGACATTATAAACATTAATATCTTAGTGAATATATTTATAGACCCCCAAAGAGTTGGATGTTCTTGCATTTATCAATTACAACTCATCAAGATTACTATGGCGAAAATGGAAACTCCATGCTAAAGTCCTTAAATGCATGCTTCATAACTTTGAATGCCTTCAACCATGTTACATAAAATGGGAATGATCACTGACTCATATGTGGCTGTTAAAAACATTTTTTATTCTTTCCTGCTGAAGAAATAGTTCTTTATTTTACTGTGGTGTTGCTGTATGAATCTATACATGTGATTAAATGTGGATGAACGATACATAAAGGCTTATAATAAAAAGAACCTATGAAATCTGGTGAAATCCAAGTAAGGTCTATAATCTAGTTAATTGCATTCTGTATAGGTCAATTTTCTGGGTTTGATAATGTATTACATATTTTTCATATTACCACCAAAGAAAATTGGATATGTACACAGAAACTCTTTTTTGTAATTTTTGTGAGTCTATGAATATCTTACAATAAAAATTTTAAAACATTTATAAAACCCTGAAGAAATTTGGTCTACCTTTCAAAAGGCGGCAAAGAAAAAATAATTAGAGACACAGGAGAGAAAGGGAAAGAACCTGACTAATCCCTAACTGGAAATTTTCCATGTTTTACACTAGAAGAAGACAATATAAGTTGCTATGTTAACAAGTTTTAAGAAGTCTATTTTGTTCATGTAGTTTAAGAAGGCACAAATGAATTTGATCTGTGCATGTGAATAGTACCCTAAAATTACTTATTTCACCTTTACTTTTTGTCTTTTATTTATATACCAGTTCTGGAAACCTGTCAATATTAAGTCATTAAATTGAAGTTACAACTGAATTTGTAGGAGAATTAAAAAAGTGTTTTGAATTCATGTTAGGCAAGATATTATAATATGATGCTCTGACAGGTTTCTAGAAAACTTTGTCCTCTCAAAATGGAATTATTTGCCAAGATGGTTAAGTGAAGTGGTTACATGGACTGAATTATAACTTTTTGATTTTTAAATAGTCCTGCCATATTTGCATTGTTGATATTTTATAAGATTATACCATAGGTGTAAAATACTAAGAAAATATTTAAAAAGCAAAATATAAAATCAACAGTGTAGTAAAATTAAAGTTTCAAGAGTAAAGTCATCTTAGAAAATTTCATTATCAAAAGGCATTAAGCAACATCATTTCAAAATTTATAATGATATATTTTCTATTACCAAAGTGTATTACACGGGCACTTTTCAAAATTATATTCATTGTTAAAACAACAGTGGAACTGAAGCACTGCCACCACCAGGTTCTGCTCCTGCAAGGCAAGTGTAACCTGTGGTTGTAAAAGAATTGAATGTACACTATTGACAAATTTATAGTCAAAAAGCTCAGAGACATTCCTCTGCATAGCAAATACAACATTTCTGGTCACTTCATTGTTAAGCCCATAGGCTACGTAACTTTATAAAGTTTTTAACTTCAGTAAAGAAATAACTCTCTTTATCTGAAGGGCCTGGGTATGTTCTCTTTATTCATTAACGATTAGTGTGCATGAATTAAAAACTACAACTGTTGTTTTCCCTTGCTTTCTATGCCCTGTAAGACAGTTTATTTCTATCCTTAAGGACTATTTTAAATGGTATTGACCAGAAAAAAAACCTAGAATTCAATATAGCAACACAATAAAGAGCCCAACGCACACACACACACACACACACACACACACACACACACACACAGAACCTCACACAGCTTCTCAAACAATTAACAAATACATATTCTGGATGCTCCAAAAATTAATGGGTTTTGAGGTTTTCTTGTAAGAATGGCAAAGTGACAGCAATGCAAAACAAGGCCTTCTTGCAATCCTCCATTCTTTCTTCTAATATATGTTGAAGGCTAACTTTATCCCTTTAGCTGTTAAAATGAGATAACTGTTGCAAAAACTGATTAGGTACCACTCTTCACGGTGCTCATATCATAACTGGAGACTTCGGCACATGTGAGCAGGCAGAAAATGAATTATGGAGAATAAGACCAAGGAATTGAACTATGGGATAATGGTAGAGGAGGCTGAACATGGGGAATGCAGCCCTAGATCACGTAATCAGTCCTTTCCTAGGACAGGATCAGCTGCCCAAATCCCTGAGGTTACATAGAAGAAAGAAGGTTACACAGGAGAACGTCTGCTCCAGGGAGACACTTTGCAAACTGTATTAAAGCTTCCCATACCAAGAGGGATTTGCTGACTCTCCTTTTGTTTGGATAGTCTCAAAAGATTACCCAGGAAATAGTCCCTCCTCCCACTTCCACCTTCACTGCCCTTCCATCCTCTAATTGCAAAAAAGAGAAGTTTTGACAAAAGGCTTTAGATGTGGCTCTTTTACTTGTAATTGCTGAGTTCCCTTGGGGAATTTATCTACCCTATCCACCTCACTGAAAAGTTTGAAAGATTAAATGGAATACTGGTTAAGAATATGCACTGAATATCCTCCTTTCTTCATTAATACAAGCCATTGCAGTTGAAAGAAAATTTGACGCATTCCATGATGATATGAAACCATTCCTATTCTTTGGCCAAAAGGAAGATGAATAGCTGTGCGGCCTGGGAACTTATTAGACAGCTCTGCGTATGAAGTTCAGGTGCTTTACTTCTTGCTGTGTGACCTTGAGAAAGTTCCTTAATTTCTGATCCTTAGGATCCTCGTGGACACATTAAGGCTGAAACTCTGTGCGTGATTGTTGGAATAATACACAGTGCATATAAACCACCTGGCAGAGCGCTTGGCATAAAAATAGTTACCACCATCCCCCCCATTACCAGGTAGAAATTCTATTGTTCATAGGATCTAGACTATCAATGAACCTTAGCTCCATATCCAAGCCAGATATTTTATCTCACAGTCCTCAAGTAACACTTTACTCAACAACTCAACATGATGCTCTTTTCCTTGTCTTTGAGGTGTGGTCCCTTCTCTGCTGTCACTGGAACTGCCAACACGATTTGGAGTATTGCTTCTATTTTTCAATTCACTAGGTGTAGATAACATTTTCAGGCCCACCAGATCATGAAATCTAGAGTTAAGTTCATGTCTTATTTTGTTGTATCCTTAGCACCTAACACAAGGTGTATTATTAAAGATGCTCAATATAAATTTATTGAATATGATTAACTGCCATAGCTGAATTTAGCTTCTCCACATTAATCTTTTCTTAACCACATACAACTTCACAGGAACACATTACTCTGAATTCCCAGAAGAATCTTTAATTTAACTACTCATTTTGAAAAACCTGCAGATAACACTGTGCCATAATTCTCTACACAGTGCACTTTTGGGGTGCCGGCAGTGCTGAGCATGAAGCTGGAGGCACGTGTCAGCCACGCAATTAGTCCTGCACATTAAACAGATGCGATTCAAACAAAGATGGCTGTACGTGTCTTGGTGATTGTCAGGGTCTTTGCATAGATTTAAAAGTACAAAAAGTCTTATTGGTTGTGTCTACTAGAAATTGAAAATGCATCATTCACTAACTGGCCACTGAGTGCATCTCAATCCTTATATTTTTCACCTGACTATGGGAGTCAGAAAAATATTCTTGGTTCTTGGTACCTAATGAACTATTATCATTTACCTATCTCCTGCAAATGTTAGGTAAACAATTTGCCTTTATTAAATATACAGCATTTGAGGTCAAGTGTTCTGTGGAAATCCAGAAATTTCTAAGGCAAAATCTAGGTGACAAAATTATAGAAGATGCTGGAACTGATTTCCTGCAAGCACAGTTCTGTTGCCATAGAACCCTTTCAAGTCTGCCACCTTTAAAGCTGAACTCTTCTCCATTCCACTTGTATGGATTCTTACTTGGGTATTTAGTAGAACAATTTAAACTATTATAAGGTGGGCTGACTTTCTCCAGATGCCTTAGCGATGATAGTCTGGGTTCGTCTTTACTTTTCCTATTCAAATAGTGTCAAAGCAGATAAACTAAACCTCAGCATGTTTATTATAGATATTTGTTACTTTAAAGTAACATTTTTGGTAAAATAATTTAATAACTGATTTAAATAAAAGTTTCTTCTAACTAATTTGTATTTACCCTCACTTAAGTGTAGTAAATGTGGATGCTATTTGAAAGTCAGGATTCATGATACTGTTCTGTTCTATTAACAAAAAACTCATAGGCAAGACCAAAGAAGTACACTGATAAGGTTTTTGGTAAAAGCAAGGATTTAAAGAGAATAATAAATATTATCGTCATTGCTAAAGGGCAAATTTAAACTTCATTATTTGAGTTATATATGCAATTAGACAGGGACGTGCTGGCATTTCAAAAGTAAAATCAACATTTTGAAACCCATCTTCTTTTGAGAGTATGTAATCATATATCAAAAAACCAAAAACTAACTTGTGGAAACAACACGATGGAAACATAAAAGTGACAGAGTTTTATGGCTGGGTATATAGTAAGACCTATGCCACATGCATGTAAATTATTTAAAATTAGGTCACTAGTAGGATGTTGCTAGAAGTTACCTTGATACTGTGAATAACAACACAATTTACACAATTTGTAAGACACCATAGAAAAGGCACTTACAGACAAAAGTACTGGGGATAGTGGTAATACATTTAGGCAATGAAGTTTTCACCGTATTATGCCTAAGAGTGCCTCCAACTGATGCTAAATTTAAAGTGTCTTCTAAATGAAAATAGTTCCAAAGAGTTGGACCTGGAAGGAGTTAAGTTCAGCACAGCATGCTTCTTGTAGCAGCGAATGACTCTGAAGACTTCCTGCTCTGTTGCACGGCGAGAGAACTATGTTAAAAAGCACTAGTATTTGTAGAAAGAAAATTTTCACCAAGCATTGAATTTCCCTAATTTTCACATGAACAGTGATGTCTTGCAAGTTAAAAAATCACTGAAAGCAAAGTACTGCTTCTCCAGCTTGTAATTTATTATATCCAGGTGAACAAGCATTTACATTTTAGATAATATGTAGACTTCTTTCAAAGTATACTACGTAAAATGAATGTAAAGACGTCGGTAGGGAGATGCCACTACATTATACCTTCTTGAGAGTCATAAATTGAAAGTTTCTATTAATATGATTGTGGTGTAACTCTAGTACTGAAGGTATTATTCTCTTACTAACTTTTTACCATTTGCTAGAATTATTGGTAAGGTTATAAAAACATGTCATCAGAATATTGATTAACCATATTACACTTAGTTTTTATTGTCAGTCATATGAAATGCAACCTATAAGTTTGGAAAAATAAAAATAGTTCTCTCATAGCTTAAGCAAGAGTCAAATGAGATGATGAACCTAAGAGCTTTGTTAGTCTGAAAGGGCTGACTTGTTACCCTCATGTGATATTGCGAATCTTTACTGGCTCGAACATTATCTTCCCATGTTTACAGGTCTCTTTAATACATTTTATTCTCAATGTGGTCTTTCATTAACAGAAAGTTAACATAAATATTCTTTCCAGTCTTATTCATAAAATATGCTCATGGTATTAAAATGATAGTGATATAGGGCGAGAGAGAGAGGGAGGGAGAGAGAGAGAAGGCAGGAGGAAGAGAAGGGCAGAGGGAGAGAAGTATGTAACTGGTAGATGGATGGATAAACGGAAGATAGACAGGCAGAAACCCAGAGAGATATATATGGATAGATAGTGCATGACTTTTAGCAAATTAATTGACCTCAGGGTTTTCATACATAAGATAGGATAATAACTGGGCCTACATGAAAGGCTTTTATTAACCAATTAAGTTAGGTAATGTTGGCACATGTGAAGACCTCAGTGAGTGTTCATTTTTGTCACTGTATTTGTTCTTTGGCCTTTAAACAATTTGCCTTATATATCTGTGTAAGTTTGATGCATGTCTTAAAGATAGACCTATGGTAAAGGCCATCATTAACTGAGCACCCTCACTGTGTGTAAGCACATATGTTTTAAATACCATGAGCCATATAATTAAGAAAACAACCCTACACACGTCTGTGGGCCTTAGTTTCCCCCATGATCGTGGTAGCTATATCCTAGATGGTTATCGTGAAGAGATTCAATGACGCACTGAGTGAACGTAATGATCAGGATAGCAAGCACAGTAAGACCCAATATAAAGTATCTGCCATATGTTACACATAATGCTAAGATGTTTAGAGTTTGAAAACAAATTGTTGCATACACTGATATAAGTCAGGTTTTATTACTGATTTTTAACTTATTATTACGTAAAGTTTTATACCTATGCAAAAGGAGACTGATAGTGCAAATCTCTGTTTACCAAGTATGTAGGTCCAGTGATTATTGACTCCAAGACAGTCCTGTTTCATCTGTATCACATTAACTTCCAGCCACGCCATACTTATCTTTATATAATTTTCTAAAAGATTCTGGGTAATCCTTTTTTTTTCACGTTAGGAACGCCAAATGAATAAATTATTTTATGTGACATAGTGAATAAGTGACAAAGTAGTTACTTGAAAATAGATCTCCAAAAGAATCATACATTTACCGTTTCTACTGAATCACGTATGTCTTTGGGTGAAAAACTTAAAATAGTTGACTTATTGTGTATATGTATAAATAAAAATCATATTATATTCCTACTTAGACAGACAAGTTCACGTTTAACAAATACACGGGTTTTAGAAAAATTACAAATTGAAGTGTAAAATAATACAGCTGTATAGGGTACATTGTAAATTAACAGGAAAAAAGTTGATAGAAATCTTTTTTTTCTTTTTTTTTTTTGTGGTACTGGGGATCGAACTCAGGACCCTGCGCTTGCTAGGCAAGCGCTTATTCCACTGAGCTATATCCCCAGCCCCCAATAGAAATCTTTGAGGATATTTTCACATGTGCATGGACACACATAAATACCTCTCTCTCTCTCTCTCTCTCTCTCTCTCTCTCTATATATATATATATACATATACATACACATATATATACACACATATATATATCTTCCTATCTGTATACACACATACCTGTACATAGATATGATATATAGATAGATAGATATGTGTATATAGATAAAGTCCAGAAAGTTATACAAGAAAATGTTAGCTATGATTTCCAACTTATGCTTGCACTTTCTAATATGTTAAGATTTTTTACATTGCCATATACAACTGATGAGAAAGGTAGCTCTGTAGTGTTAGTGCCTGCATTTCAATTCTAACTTTGCCATTTTCTAACTGTATAGACTCAAAGAACTTAAATTATTTGAAACTATTTTACTTCCTTTTAAAATACAGAAGTAATAGTGATTTCTGCCTCATTACTTATAAGACTAAGTAAATAAATCTATATACATTTGATAAATCATGTTAGATATTATTGTTATAACAGGCAATATTACTTTATGATTAAGAAAAACTTTTGAAATCTATAAAAATGAAGAGAATAAGTATTATTTTATTGGTTGACAATTTTTAAAATGTGCTCATATAGCATCCAATTACTGTCATGAATGAATAAATTTAAGATTCTACTTAGTTCAGGATTGACTTGTGAAATGACTCACTAAAAATATAGAAAGAAGTCCTTGTTTTCTTTTATTTTACCCAGAATATGCACCCATTGATGAGCAAAATTATTGCAAAATATAATGCGATAATTCTCCTTTAACACGAGGAGGCCATAGACATTTATAAATAAACTTTTATAACACAGAGTAGGAATTAATTCATATAGAAATACTAAGCATAATTTCTAGCAGTGTATTTTTAAATCAGCTTCATATATACTAGTGGTGATCACTTACACTTATTTGAATGCTTCTAAAGCATTCTTTTCAAAAGTTAATAACTTTCCCCAAATAAGTCAAATCATACAATTTGATTAATACAAATTGCAGCAGTTTTACTGGTGCTAAAATAGTTTCTCAGCATTATAAAAAGAGCAGTTCACTTGGCTACTGTCTTCATACTCAACACTTTGATGCGGTTACAATAAGAATTACAAATTCATATGTGTTTGATTTTATACTACTTCTCAAATAAAAAAGAATCCTTAATTCTTATCAAGAACTACAAAATATGAAATTAGCAAAAGTCAACTTTAGCTGGATAGATTTCAAGCAAAATATCATTTTACCTTAGTTAAATTGATCTGCTGAGTCTAACAGAAATGTCTCCAGTGTTTTTTCCTGATGAGTCAAGGCAAAAGTGAGACACAGAGCCAGGAGTTACAGTCATCAAGTGCAGCATCAATTAATTATCATTTTCTTCTGAGCTTCAGGTTTGCATGCCTGTACCAATGGCCATTGTTTTTAGCATGAAAAATTTACCTTTCACTTAACATCCATAGGAAGGAAATATGAGACACTCCAAAAGAATCAATAACCAGAAAAAAGTATTTAATGAGCATAAGTAATAGCCCATTGTGATTTACAATAGTTTCTATGTATCATTTCATTGTGCCAGTTTTACAAATGAAGGAGCTAGTCACTAACTACTATATCCTGACTATAGTGTAAACATAATATTCCATAAATTAAGCACACAATAGGTGTTTGTTGATAACAAGTTGCACATTAAGTTGCAGCAATGTCCATCTATGGAAGACAAGGACCTGGGAGACATGGCTTGGTGTTATAGCATAACACCAAGTAATAAACATGACTGTTTATTGAGACTGGACATTTTTACCAAAGAAGTATCTTTTTTAGAGAATGTCTTAGTTCAGGTTCCCTAAAGGGGGATTCCGAGGTGAGGGTTCATGCAAAAGTGATATCAGACCTGCTTGTAAGAAACCGTGGAAAGGGAGTAGGAAACTGAAACAGGAAGGGAAGAGGACAACCACGGGCAGGGCATAAAAGTACAGTGGCAGTGCGGTTTGCTCCTCAACATTTTTGAACTGAGGGCCTTATCACTCAACAATAATTGATGAGGGGCTTCCCACAAACAAATGTGTAAATTGCAAGACAGATCTGGCTCTCCCTTTACATAGATCAAGTAGGCTCAGGCAGTCTGAGGGCCAACCTTCACCAGTGAGCTGCCGTGAGGGAAGACACACAGGGGAAACGTTAGCTGGATGCAAAGAGACATGAACGGATCACCAACAGTACAGCCCACAGAAAACTAGTTTCTCAGTCTGAGAATGAAAATAATGAGGAATGTCACTGTGGTTAAAAATAGGAATGTGTGCAAAGCTCTTTGCCTAGGCACCAACACAGAGAAACACTTGACAGTTTGCTATGATTATGGAAGGTAATTCTACAAAGGACCAGAACAATGCTCAGGACATAGAAACTTAAAAGAAACTGCAAAATATTTTCCCATTGCCATCACTGATGCTACCAGTGGTGTAATACCTAAACTAGGATAATGCTGCCATATTTGACTCCAAAACCTATAAAATATTCAGACATTTGGCATCATCTATATAGGTGGGGGTACTAGTTCTGGAGCTGAGCATCAAAGGAGACGCAGCATCCTCACTAATCTTATCCCTATGATGGCTCTTGGTAAGAATCTCAAAAGATAGAAAAAGGACCACCTTTAGGTTGTTAAATGTAAGATGCTATATTTATCAATAATAAAGTACAAGCCACACCTCGGTACTCAACATGAAAACAAGAGCTCATTGGTATCAAGCACCTTGTGACTCAACACCCTTTCCAGCCAAAACAATTCGTTTAGTGCTCATTGTTTTGGGTACTCATCGTGCCTCCACGAACTGATTAATGATGAGAACTGAGGCACCACTATAGTAAAAGCACGACAGTAGAAGGGGTATTTCTGACATTTCTTTTATGATCTTGTCAGGTTCCTTTCAAGGTTATTGATGAGAGGCGTTATTGAGTGTCCTCTGCTAACATGAATGTGGGCACTTGCTTTAAAAAATTTTAGATATTTATAAACAACACTAAGGAAAACAGTTCAGGAAAAGGGTAAATAAAGTGAGCTAGGCCAAGTCTAATCCATCGTGCTACAACTCTTCAGCTTTGAATAAAAATTTAGGCTTGAGTGAAAGTAGACAGAGAAGTACATAGCATTAGAATACAACATTAGAAAAGAGGAGAATATTGAATCTTTCTGTTTCTGTTTTGTTCAACTTGTTGCACTGAGCACAAATTACCATTGTATCTTTTTTTAAAGTCCAAATAGCACAAAAGGTGAAAAATGGAGTTAATTTAGAATAGATAAAACATCTGAAGAGAAGTTGCACTGTAGTTTAAAGTATTTTGATTAAACTGGATACAAAAAAATCATCCAATGCAGGAAAATGAGATGATTTTCCTTATATTTCTTCCCAAATTCAGAACACAAATAAAATGGCTAGTACAGTGACACAATTATTTCTCTTTTCTCAGGGGCAAGAGTGAGTTAAGAAGTTGATCTAGCTCATATATCTGTTTTAAGGAGCATAGTTATTAGTCATCACCTTTGTCTTATACCTATGGAGGTGAAGGAAACAGTGAGGGTTCAATGACAAGGTGACAATCATCATGCTCTTCCCTAGTTGTCCCATTTGCAAGTTTCTTTCTATCATACAGCAAGGTCATAAAATGAGTTCTCCTTCCAAGAAATGCCATGAGACTTCCCTACTAACTACGTTTCCGTAAGTGCTAGCTGGCAGCAGGACTAAGCGAAGGGAGCCCTTACTCCACTGACAGTTCTAGTAGAGGTAGTTCTTAAACATACTCCAAATCCATAGATACTGTCATTGAGAGATGGTACAGGAATACCAATATGTCACTGAACCATGGATTATTATTTTTTTTTGCTATTTATAGCTTGTTATCATTTTATTCTCTACCTCTATTTTATTAGGATGTCATGGATCTTCATTGTTGTGAGCACAACACTATTCCTAGTCACAGGAAAGAAAAATTCTTGAGATTATAAATTGTGTGTAAATATTTTCTCCACCATTTTTTAAAAAGTGGCTGTAAATGCGGTAGTGACATACTATTTAGTAGCTGCTTTTTTAGATTTTGGGGGAAATTTTTCCCACATATTCAAATGTATAGCTATTTAAACAGACCTGGCCTGTGAGCATATATCTTCTTATGCACATGTATTTATGTGTTCATCCACAAACATACAAAATGTCAAACATGATATTAAATTCAACATGGTAAAATAGTTTACTCTTTCCAACAGGAAGAAAGCAGGAAATTTTCCTTTGTAATTTACTGATTTTTTTTTTTTTTTTTTAGGATTCTTACTTCATGTGGGCCACCATGCAAAGTTTCTTTAAGGCAGGAAGTATGTTCAAGCTGAAAGTAGAGAACTGCTAGGAATTAAGTTTTTAAAGAAGAAGAGGTTGTGCAAGTCTCTTGTGTCCATATATTGTTAAACCAGAAGCTTTTTTCTCCTTGGCAGTGCTGGGGTTGGAACTCAGAACCTTCCCACTGAGCTACATCTTCACCTCTTTCTCATGTTTTGTTTTCAGACAGGGTCACACTAAATTTCCCATGCTGGCCTTGAATTTACGCTCCTCCTTCCTGAGCACCTCCAAATGCTGAGATTACAAGCATATGCCCACATACTTGACTTGTAACTATTATTTGTATAAAGACTAGGCTTTCGCTAATAACACATTTTCTTCATATGAATACAGGATCTTGCACAGAATCCTGGTGCTGGACATTTCCTAAGGTGTCTTGAGATAGAAGATGTTCATAGGTTTCACTAGAATTTCAAAGAGTAGAAGCCAGAATGTAAATGTTCCTGGATCCTATATTTGTCTCTTGACTTATATTTTTAAATAACACACCCACACACCCACACATACACATATTTTTATATTCACTTCAAATAGAAATATGCCTTGCCCTTTCTTTTACTGATAATAAATGTGTGGTTATCACAATCTCCAAAGAATAAAAGTGCTCCTGGACATTTGCTTTAAAGATCATATTAACTACGGTTATTTTAAAAGTTAAAAACTGCATAGATTTTTGAAAGTGTAATATCAAAGATAAAAGAATAATTAAACAGTTCTTAAATATTCTGGATAAAATCTTTTACAATAATCACTTAATTCCCAATATCACCGGCACATTTAAACAGGACAAAAAATCGAAAACAGTAATATTTTGGGACCTATAGACATTAAGAAAAACATTAAAATATAAATATATTTTGTATGCTTATTTTGAATAAATACTGGGTCTCTTTCACTCTTAGGACTACATAAGAATAATACTGTGGGTTTTTAAATGTTTGTCGTGTGAAATTGTAAATTTCCAGTACAAAAAGTTACACTCACTCTCAGATTGTTCTTACCGGGTGAGTTTTTATATGTGTTCTGAAGAGACAAAAGGTTCTTCTCGGATGTCCCCACTCCTTTCGTTATTGTCATTGAAAGCAAGTGCGCATAGACAGAGAAAGGTATCACTCTAGCCTTGCAACACTTTTAACTCATATTATTTTATATTTCTTGTTTTAAAGCCTATGGACAGGAAATGTCTTGGGAAATATTTTATTAAGGAATACTTAATGAGAAAGAAGTATTCATGAGGAAGTTGTTAAGATATTATTTGCAATGGGATCTTCTGTAGCTTCCCCACGCAACGTAAGCACTCGGCAGCTGCGGAGAGCGCGCGTGGGTTTCCAGGTTCACAGTAGTGCAGAGACTGAGGGACTCTCTGCTGTCAATCTTTTTGAAAATTACCCAAATCTCAGCTAGAGTCTTCATCACACAAAACAAGACGAAGTCTAAGGAAAGGGAGTGGGAATATAATGTTCCACATGACTATGATAATACCCTTTGTGAACAAAAGCAGTATTTTAAATTAAATCCTCACTGATTTGATATTTTTGTTTTCGGAACTTTAAAAGCAAGAGTATCCTAAGGAATTTAGTGCTTTCCTCACAAGACTAAAGCAACAGTGCATGAAATTGAACTCAAAAAGAGCCACC
Organism: Dinomys branickii; assembly: GCA_004027595.1. Classification (NCBI taxonomy): domain Eukaryota; kingdom Metazoa; phylum Chordata; class Mammalia; order Rodentia; family Dinomyidae; genus Dinomys; species Dinomys branickii. The sequence goes on along the minus strand of PVLD010014602.1, from coordinate 31,079 downwards.
ATTCTGTGTGACTTCTTGGCTGACACAATTTAGATATTTATAGCTTTACGAATGGGCCACTAGAGAAGAACTTGAAGCTTTCTATGGCCAGGGAGGATTAGTGAATGTGTGCACCTGGTAATTACACCGCTCCATCTTCCTGAAGCACTCACGCCACTTCCACAGCAGAAACTATAATGAAAATGCACTGAAAAATATCAATCTGCAATTCCACAATTTAACATAAATAAAAAAACTTGGTATCTTTTTCTCCCCACACATTCCAGATGTGATAACAACGTTGACAGCATGTAAATACAAAACACAGAAGCTGATGTCAGTCTATTATTGAGCATCCCTCACTTCCAAAGTAAACCTCATGAGGGAAAAAAGAGGGTATAAATATAGCAAAAAATTTTACTATATTTTACTGTATTCAAATGTACAGCAAACAGCCTAGTACTGTTTCTCTTTTATTAAAATACAACATGTATTATAAATAACTCCTTTATTTCAAGACAGGGATATTTGAAAAGATTAAATTATGAAAGTAAAATTTAGAAGTATTAATGTACTGTCCAAGTCCAGTTATCTCTTCTGATTATCATTTCTACACAGTTACTGAAAGCAAAAGCTCAGTTAATAACTTTTTGAAATATAAATAAAAGATAAATGATTCTGTTGGACTGTCTAAGTGTGTGCCAATTGCAAAACTACTTGAAATAAAGAGGTATACAGTGTGGTAATGTACAACTCAAATAATACGTTAAAAATTCACATCTTAAAACTTGAACAAATCAAACTTTTGACAACCGTATCTTTTGCTCAGATAAAATACTACGTAGAGGTTCAAAGTAGTGTTTCTCAGTGTGGCGGCACAAAGAAATTTTACATCTAAAAAAGGCAGCTATACGTATATATGTGTGTGTGTGTGTGTGTGTGTGTGTGTATACATATATACTGAGAAGTCTGCTCTATAAAAAAGCAAGGTGTTCTAAGCAAAGCAATGCTTTATGATAAAGTTTCATGCTACTCACACTGAATTTTAATGACTGCTTTAGTAAAGAAGAGAGGAAATTTAACGTAAGCACTGACACTAAAAGTTAATTACTGCCTTAATGTACAGACACTAAGATTTCCCTAGCAGAAGTCTCTTAAAAACACCTTTAAAAGCAGAAGAGGGCACAAGCTTTGCGAGAAGGAAGGCTCATTACTGTTAAACTCTATTGTTCCCTGATGGAGTACAGAAGAGAGAAATGTTCCAGGAGGGAGAAGTGGATCTGAATTGCCCCCTCCAGAGGAGCCAAACAAATTGACTGTTAGGAGACTTCAAAAGCTGCATGACCAGAGAGGCTCAAAGACCTAAACAGATTTGGGCTACTCACCCTTACTGCTGCTTTTTTTTTTTTCTTTTTCATTATCCCCTACAGTGATACGCTTTAACTTGAAAGACTTAATGGAATGATGCATTTTTGAATGCTTTGATCCCTACTCCTTTACTCTGCCTCTAACTAGCTATTACAATATCACTTAATCCGGACCTCAGCCTTCCAAGTACAAAAGCATCTCCTCCCACCTACTGCTCTCACGCTCCTGCATCAGAATAGAGGACTTACATAGAGGCTGCCAGACCCACGGAAGAGCACTTTCCTCTCAACAGATGTCTTCTGGCTTTTAAGCACACACACACACTCAGACCCACTTGCCTACCTTAATAAGGTGTGCAAAAACCTCTTCTGGTCCCCACGGATGATTTTAGTTCAGAACAGCCAGCAATGCCTCCGCACAAAGCTTTGCCATTGCTAGTGTGAAGAGAAAGAGCTGCTGGGATGCTGAGTGGCACATCAGCCAACTTTGTGTGTAGCAAAGGCTCTAAAGAAATCCTGGGCTGAAGCTCTACTGGATCATGGACTGGACTCAATTCCTTTCCATGCACAGCCTGCATTATCCACAGAACATAGTCTCTGGAGGCACTTTGAGCATGTTTACCCACACAGAGACAGACCTTTTTCTTTTTTCCTTAACACTATTTAAATCACTGTGGCAAGCCAGAGAACCAGTACTTAAAGGGAGATCACTCACTGTAAAGTCTATGAGAAACTTCAATCATTTGGTTTGAAACTGTAGCCTTGGCATCTAGAATACAGTCAGCACTTTATAACTATTTGGCTAAAGAATGAACGTGGTATGGATAACAGGGTCAATTTTGAATTGGTAAAATTATTTACCTACTTTGATCAAAGTAGGAAATTATTTAAGCCAATATATTGGCTCAACATTGTGAGTTTGTTAAAAACAATATGCATTGCTATTTGCTTGTTACTAGTATATTTTCTAATATGGTAATAGTTCATTGTAATAATCCATGTTTCAATGAATGAATAAGAGACACTACCTCACTGATGTAATTACAAACAGCTGTAAATATGCATAAGTAACATTACTTAATTAACCCTCCACAACTGTTAAAGCTTTATAATAATGCCACACACTGGATCAAATAAAAGATTCTTAGTCCTCACAAAAGTTGTACTTCTTCTACAACTTCTCCACATCTCTAAACTTATAGGCACATTCTTTACCTCGCTACAGCTCTACTACAGAATGACAGCTGACAAAGAGGAGGCAGGTTAATTCCTGAGGCCAGAGGAAAAGGATCCAGAGTCCCCTGCATAACATGGCCTTCCCATTGCCACATACCTGGAAGCAGTTTCTGGCAAGTGCTCCCTGGGTAGGCACAGTTGTGTATGAATAAGGACATGAGGAACATACCTAATTTGGTAGATGGCATTCTTGATGTAGCTGGCTTTATCATCCTGTTTATTACAATACCTGCCAATTATGATGTGCTTGTTTAATAAATGGAGTAATTAAGTGCACACAAAACTAAAGAGGAAGTTAATAACCTAAGCAGTGGCTATGCCTTACACGCAGATGAAGTGTTCATGTACCATAACTGACTCATATATCCGTTACCACCCATTACTCCACTTCTAAATCTCCTCTGAAGGAATCCTCAGCTTATGCACTGAAAATTCGTCGTTCTGCACATAGCATTAAACATATGCTCAGGAAGACCCACTTACGCCTGCAGCCTCATGGTGCAGAACTGCATCCATAACAGGTGCTAAATAAATATTTGTCACATGATAAGATCAATGATAAATGAAGGAGAAATGCACCAATATTCGTATCTTAAAGATTGCTAAGATTAGCATTTGGTTTCACTGGAGTTACTACTTGGGCTGTCTGTCTTTTCAATTTACTTTTCTTCTCTAAAATATCATCAGCAGTTGCCTTATGGATAGCTTAAATTTGATAAAGCCTGATACTTGAGGTGCTATTTCAGCACCATCTCTGGAATGCTGAAACTAGTTATCCAGCTTGGCAGATGCAAATGTATGCAGTTTTGATTCTCTTTCTGACTCTCTAACTGCAGATTTTACAATAGAAGAAATGAGAGAGGCCCTTTCCTTATAAATTATCAATATAATTTACAAATAGACATTCTTTCTCCTTGAGCAGCTCTCAGCCCACCAGCTCTCATATGAAGGTTGATCAGTCTTTTCTTGACTATGCTGTGGTCTGCATCACAGAGGTTTTCAGAGATTCCTTGGCAGAAGGCAAATCAAACATCTTGAATGGCAAAAGGATCAAAGCCTAGCCACTAAACACTGTTTGGGCTGGCTGTTCATATTTTTCTGGATCAGAAAACGTGAGAGGAAAGATTAATCAGAATTGGAAGAAAACTCTATTTTCCAAAGTGTATATCACTATTTAGATTTTTAGCATATTTAGCCCTCTTGGATTACTTATATTATACCACAGTGTAGGGAAGAGGCTGAGTTGAGTGCGGCAGAGGAAAACGACTTGAGACAGTCTTGGCTTGGCAACTTATGAGCTGTTTGACCTTCTACATGTCATTTTAACTTTCTGACTTCAATTTCCACATCTGTGTGACTGGAGCTACTAACACCTCATCAGGAGATCAGTACTGCATAGATATTAAAGCAGTGCTGTTCAAAATTTAATGCAATACAAATCACTTGGGGGCACTTAAAAATGCAGAGCCTAGTCACTAGATCTGGTATGGTGTGTTTATAATAAGCTCCATGTAGCACAGAGGCTGCTGTTCTGTGGACTCTACATTGGGCATCCAGTAGCAATGGAAAACAATGTTACTCTTTTAAATGATTTTGAGTTTGTGTCTGGTTGCTATTTTTATTTAATTCAAGTTTTTTCTCAGTATCTATCCAATTATTCCTGGATGTTCATTCTATTGTAGGTACTATGAATGACACAAGAGTTTAACAAACATTGTATTATCTTCACGAAGCTTTCAATCTATGTGAACCAATATTATTTACCACCACAAATAGCTTGAATACTATTAGAAGTATCTATTCCTTGTAGTCAGACAATTGACTGTTTATATTAACATAATTTACTATTCCATTATCTTAATTAGCATAACTCATTATTCTAGGAAAGTCTTGCCCAAGCTAATAGTTTCCGTCCTCATTATAATAACTTCCCCAAAGTTCCTTCAGTTCTTCAGTGGAAAGTATCAGTATAGTTCATACCCAAATTCTCTGAAAATCTGAAATCAAAATCTTTGCTATGGTATTTCCACTCAATTTAAACAACAACATCATAATCTTGAACCAATTCCAAATTTTTCCTCACATTAAAAGACCTATATTAAACCAAATTTCAAACCATCAATGAAGTCCAACCTCACCAATATCCTTGTAAAACTACCAAAACTCTATCAAGTTGGTGGTCACCCTTACAGACTCAAACTTGAGTTATTGATATGCTGTGTGGGTGGTATTTGGGGAGGTCACATTTCACATAAGGAAGAAATAGACATGTGAATCAAAGTATGTCATAAGGAGATAAGCAGAGCTGTTATGGGATAGGTTAAGGGATTCTACCTCCTTCACTGGTCATTACAAATATACACAATTTAAATATACTCAGCGTGTTTTCCTTTGCAAACCCAGTTTCACAACAAATCTACTAACCCACTCTCGTGCACTCCCTCAGACATGTTAATGGCATTAGTGGCACCACTGTTCACTGTGACGAGGTGTATGATCGATTTATGTGTTCAGGTTGCGGTGGAATCACGAGAGTAACACTAATCCAGACTAAGGAAGAACGGGAAATATTTCAGTGCACGTGATGTTTGAGCTAAAACTCAAAGGATGTCATGAATTGGAGAAAAACCAGCATACAGGGGCATCAAAAGTTCGTTGTAGTGGGGGGGTGTCATATGTTGTAGCAAAAACCCATTATAGTGGAGTAGTTAAAAATAACCCAGGCTTCATTCATGAAAGGACCATCTTTCATGTCATGTAAATTAGCCATTTTTTATATTTTTAAAAATAAATGTATATGCAATTTATTCATTTATTTATGGGGTACTGGGAATTGAAATCAAGACCTCATGCTTTCTAGGCAGGTGCTGTGCCACTGAGTTAAAACTCAAGCCTTTAGCTTATGGTACTGCTCCTCCAAGTATCCTCTGCAGACCAGCAGTAGTGCTACAACCGGGATCGACAATGTTTAGAAATGCACAATCTCAGGCTGTATCCCCAAAGCCATGCAATCAGAATCAGTTTATTAATAGGATCCCTGGGTGATTTTTATGTACATTAGAGTTTCAGAAGCACTGGTCAAAATAATACCCTGGAGGCTGTGAATATCTGTTCAAGGATTTTAAGTAGGGAAGTGACATGACTGAATTTGCATTTTAGAAAAAAATTCCTCTGTGTCCATTCATTACTTGAGGATATATATGCCAGGCATTGACCTAGTAGCTGGGAAATCAGAACTATTTAGAGTGGATTAGATGAATATCCCTATTCAGTATTCATTCAACAAACATTTATTGCATGCCAACTTTGATTTGACTTCTCCAAAAGCTTGATTTAGAAACAATCTTACACTGATGGCTGTGTTTTTAATGCAGTCAACCTTTGTTGGCCAGAACAAATAATTGTTGAGAATTTCCTAGCATGCTGTACTCAGAATTGCTTAATACTATAAGACTGTTGGCTCAAACATGAAAGGTTTTGTTGATATAGGTTTATAGAATTTTTATTGCAATGACATTTGCTGTATGGGAACTTGACCCACAGTACAAGTTGTAGTACACGATATCAATCAATATTGGTTTTTTTAGAATGAACAATATGAGATGTACAGCTTGCAAATCTAAACTTTAATATTAGACACGATAAGATCAGTCCCATTTTTTGCTAACATATGCAGAGGATTTTTGTTTGGTGTCTGGAATGGAAAACAATAAATTCTAAATATGCAGAATTCTGTAATTCTAATAATATTCAATGTCTTATCTGAACTCACATGGATTTGGTATGAGGAGCTCTGGAACACTAGCTAGCCTGTCTCATGCATGTTTTATTCTTGCTTCCTTTGCAAACATCCTGAAGGGAAATAAGCAATGAGCTTTCAGTTTTACTTTAGCCATTCTTGGTTGTTCTGACCACCTGTGATTTATCAGGCTAGAATTATTATAAAGAAAATTAACCTATGTGGCTAAATATAAAGCCATCATGCCTCTGACTTAATTTCTTTGTAGTTGTAGGAGCAATGAATATATAGTTTAGGAGTCTTATTCCCAAATGTTAGGGGTCACTCTCATACTCTTAATGGTATTCCTATAGCCTTATAGAATTTAGGGAAGTCCCTATACCATGGGCTTCTGAAAGCTACTCTGAGAGAAAAGAGCCAGGATGGTTTCCTGTGTACCGGCCACACTTGTTCTACAGTGAAACTAGGATACAATGTTCAGCTTTTTCACGGACATGGGACTATTTCCACCACAGGCCATGTGTTTAATGTTTTCACATTACTCATCCTTGATGATAGGGTGTTCTGTGGGGAAAGTGTGGCTCTGGAAGCCATGAGATCAAGGTTCAGATACTCCTTTAATATTTATCAACTGTGGTACTTTGTATGGAAACTTGGGTTTCTTTTATACTTGATTCTTTAAATTGTGTAGCAGCAATAGTATCTATTTTGCAGAGTTGTTTGGAGGATCAAATATAATAACATGTACACAGTTCTTGACACTTGATAGACTTTCAATAAATGTTAAGCCCTTTCCTCAGTCCTGTCTGTGTTATTAAAGATCTCTAGAAATGCAAACTTATCTAGGTGAACAATAGTCCTAATTTTTGAACACATGAGTTAATGGGATCAGGAAGATATCAGTAAAGCATAAAACCTGCACAAAGAGGGTGTGCCATATATTCTCTGAAGGACATGAAAGAGCCATCAAAGAGAGTCAACTAGAGGTAACTGATACCCAAGAAGACAGTAGACCTCAGTTCTCAAAACCATTGGAAATTAAGGTTGAGGATATCATCACATCATTGATTTAAGGTTGAAGATACTGAGCTCAAGAGAAATGGTGAAGGAGAAGCTTTAAAAAGGAAAATAAAATGTGAAAAGAATATCAGCAAGGGCAATAAAGGTGGCCCATACATCCTTATCACAGGTCCCTATCACCTTGTGTTCCTCGGGACTCATTGGTGACATTCTTCAGCTTCTCATAAGAAATTGTGCACTAATGTGACCAAGGAATTCTGCCTTGAACCCTCACGATCCTTTACAACCATGAACACTGAGAAAGTGCTATACCAGTGTGCTCTGTCTACATCAAGGAGACTGAGACATTGTTAGAGACATACATTCTCCATACTGATGCATGCAGATAGATGAATGAAAAGCAGCATTGTCAAAGTGGTATCTATGCGCTGTCTCCTAAGTTTCAAGACAGACGTGGGTATGGAGCAGCAGGCACTGTCATGAGGACCCTATGGCTACATGGCTTTGAATAGTATCTGCGCATAGATGATTCTCCACTTAACACATTTTTCCTCTGACTTACATCCATCTGGGCTCTTTATGAATTTACTGGGATTTCTAACAATTTTTCAAACCTAAGCAATGGCCAAAACAAAACCTCACTTCCACTTCCTTCCTCTAACCATCTAACCATTGAGGAAGGCTTTAATTTGATCCTTCTCCCATTCTCCACCCTATGTACCTTGAAGTTATCATGCATTCCTGTTTTTCCTTCATACTCTACTCATCAACAAAACTAGCAGTGCTACCTCCAAAAGTTTTAGAATTCATCAACATCTCTTCGCCACCTCTGAAGCCATCTTGATTTAGAATTCCTGTTATTCTTCAAGGGTATTGTCACAAAGGCCCTCTGCCCCCCTCATTCGTTACTACACTGTCAGTTCTCCATTCAGCAACTAGTGATCTGTGTCAATTCATTGCACTTTGGTTCCCAGATGATGAGCTCATGTACTCAAATCCCTCAAAAAGACATAATTATAGAAATGGAGAAGAGATTAGTGGTTGTTAGGAATTAGGGACTTGGGGGATGAGGGTGGGTGTAATCATGAAGGAATAGCCTGGTAGTTCCTTTGTGAAACTGCAATCATCTGTGTCTCATAGTGGTTAGATGATTCTGTACATGGCACACAACTGAAAAGAACTAGACACACAAACGAGCACATGAAAAGACTAGTGAATTAGGAATAAGGCCTATACATTGGACCAATATCAATGTCATGGTTTTGATATTGCATATAGTTTGGTAGGGTCTAACAATTAGGGAATTTCAGGTGAACAATAGCTGCCCTGGACCTCTGACATTCTTGCAACTTCCCATGAGTCTATCATTATTTACAGCAGAAAAGTGTTAAAAACACTGTACATACATGCTATTCCTCACAGCTTTGCATGTACTGTTTTTCCTACTTGGAATTCTTTTCCCTCAGACATATGGCGGCCAAATTTTCTTGATTCCATGAAAATTCCATTCAAATGTCATCTCACGAAAGTTTTCCTGAACTGCCATGTAAAAAAAAAAAACTCCTGTGACTTCTTCTCTATCCCCTGTATCATGCTTTAGCTTTCTACTTAAAATCTTCATTTGAAGTACTATATATTAATGAATTTCTTTCATATTTTTGCTAACTGCATTGGTGTAGGAGCTCCCCATCGTGTTTTTTTTTTCAGTGCTAGGAACAATCCTACACCCTTGTACATACTGGGCCAGTGATCTACCATGGAGCTACATCCTCAGCCCCCAAATAAACTCCTTAAAGAGAGAAATATTGTTAATTTTCTACTGTAAGCTCCGCATGTAAATTAGTACCTGACATGCAGCACACACACAATGCCTACCTAATGAGTGAATAAATACAGAGAATGCTAGCAGGAAGAAAGGAGAATCAGGAAAGATTTCTTTAAAAAGATATGCTTCATCTGACAGTATAACTCACATTTCTTGACATGATTTTAAAAATTTGGAAAGGCAAAAGAAAACTTGTCCCTACCCTTTCCATGATGCACAAGCAAGAACAACCACAAATTCTCCACATTATTAGCAACTGTTTTTCCTTTCACAATGCACCTGAGTGTTACCATGTAGAACTGCATTGTGGATAGAGTGCAGCACACACATATAAAAATAGGTAACTTCTTTGGGAAGAATCAATACAGGAAGTGCCCGGATTACAAATGGATGATGTTCTGCACATTTGAAAGGCAGCTGTTTAATGATCTGCTAGATCCTTTCTAACCTTTCTGGTTAGGTTCATTTCACCCCTACCTGTGCATTCAGTCATACCCTATTTCTGGAATCAAGCCCGTGCCTGAGCAGAGGAATTCAGTGTGGCTAGATTTCATAGGTTGGCCAACAACATAATATTTCATTTATAAATGAGCTGAAGCATAACATAAATAGTGATGGAGTGATTCTGCATGCTGTGAGTAGGAGGTTAGGTGCTTAGAATGAAGGGCCTTTAAAAGTATATTTACACTAGAAAGGCAACACCTTCTGTAGATACAAGTGTGGACTTTGAAGTCAGGTGCACTTTGGAATCACACTCTTACTCTGGTACTTACTACATCTGTAAACTTGGTCTAGTTTTCAGTGCTTTGAAGCCTTAGCTTCTTCAGCTGCAACTTGGAGCTAATCCTTGAGATGTCTGTCTATGACTGTTTTGATGATTAAAAGAAATAGGCATTCAGCACCGTGTGGCTCTAGAGGGCCATAAAATTATGTCCAATTTTATCTGACTTGGTTTGAATTACAAATGTTGTTTTATACACCTTGGGAACCCAACAACCTACCTCAGTTCTTGGTACACTACTAGCACTTAGAATGTCTACTGAACATTTTGTAAGTACAATGATTCACATACCGCAGAAAGGTGAATTTAGGGATAGGCAAGAAGGTCTTAATGTACAAGAACTTTCCTTCTAAAATGCTTTTTTTACCCTCTTCTCTTTTTCTATTCATTCTACTCACAGGATTACTCGAAGTTTCCTTCCTATGTCACATCGTTCAGAGAAAGGAGCTATAGGGAAAGTTAAAAATAAATACCATTTTCCTTGAATCTTTTCCCTTTGCTTGGAATTTTGGGGTCCATAATTAGTAAAAGGTCATTCCATTAAGTGGACATTTTCATTTCAAAGGAAAATTTCATTCTTGAAAGTTAAGTATGGGTTTCCCAAAGTGGTATCTTTACTTTAGTACACAAGCTTTTACTTGCAGTCAGGCGCCTACCCCATCTCTGAAGATACTGTTGGCCCAGTGATAAACTCCAAGATGCCTCATGAAAGTAGTTTACTGACATGATTGCTTAGCTTTCCCTAATGAATCTCCTTCCTCTAGGAGCTTTCATTCCATTCATCTGTACTTGGGGAAGACGTCTTATCTGATCCCAGGTCCTGAAACTAGACTTCTGATACCAAATGAAAGCTCTCCCCAGTGTTAGACCCACAGACATAAGTTTGATTTCTGGTATAATGGGCAATGATCCTATCTATTTGAATCCTACCTCATGGCCACCGAATACTGAGAGATTGCTTTCAGCCTTACAATTAAGCTTCTGATCCTCTTCCTCTCCAAACAAATATATGAAAGTGACTTTAATAAAACACTTGGGATATGTAGGAAACTGTTTAATATTTAACTTTAATCTTCTCTGCTGGTCCAGCTGATTATTCTCTTGCCTTTGATGACTGGTGCAAATAATTGGTCCCTATCCTCTTTATTGTCTTCTTGATCTATTAAGTCTGGATGTTTTTCTCAAGGAAGAATATGCCAGTACCACTTACCTAGGTGTAGTGAAGAACTTTCAAAAAAATTTAAGCCTACATAAACCCAACCCTTCAATCCTTGCCAAATTCCCCAATCTTATACTTTTCTATCTGTATCATTCCACTTCTTTCTCTTTTTTTGGTCTACTTTGCCTACCTGTCAACTTACGTAAATTACCAGTGTAATTTACATTTACTTCAAGCTGATTGCTTCAACTCTTCTTGCTTTATAACCCGCAGCTATTACCTCCTACACATTCATATCTGGAGAAGAAAGTAGATTTCCACCTTAAATCTGTTTGACATTAATGGATAAATTCATAACTGACCATGGTACTGAGCATTTCAAAATTTTCCTCTATTAAAGCAGGAAAACTTATTGGACAGCTATGCCCCTGGTGGTGGCACAGATTTGTCATAAACCAAGGTTATCCATGGGATATGTAGGATCCCCTGCAGTTAATGATCTTAGAGCCTTGTTTAGAAACTGCTGTCTCAATAGGGGCAATAAATTGATGTGTAGAAGCTTGCATTTTACAAAACCACCTGTACTTTGTACTGTAGATTTTTCCTCTGGGATCCCCAAAAATAAAGGATTCTCAGTGTCTCCCAACAAACAGCTTCTTGTGAGAACCAAAGCAAGGTAATACATGGATTTTGAAAAATTTATCACCTACTTCATGTCATTTCTATTTTGATTCTTTAACACCAAAAGAACACAGGTTTTGTGTGGAATATAAGGCCAATTGACTTTCTTTAGTAAGTTCCTCATTCATCCCACAGATTATCTCTTATCACATGATAAGTATGAGGTGTACATTAATGGAACAGGGATTGCCCAGGTAATTTTTTAAAAGTATCAACCAGTATTTAAAAGAAAAAGAAAAGGATACTGACCTGCCAGTAACAGAATAAGCACACTGCATTAATAGTTTTCTCTGAACCATTCTTACTCTCACGACTGGAGTCTGCAAGGCATTGGAACTGGGATAGGACAACCCTGATGCAAAAATTTACATAAAGTTGAAGTCTTCATATATATATATATATATATATATATATATATATATATATAATCAAGCTGGCTTTGGTTACCTTGGTTAAGTCAAACATTTATAATAGCTTCCTAAAATAATGATTGGCAAGTGTAAATTCATACCGAGGCATCTCTATGCATTTATATGAGGGAGGCTAACGACCCAAGGAAATATTCACAATCCGATAATGAAATGCTGTAGCTGGTTTTGATGAGGCTGGAAGTAAAATTTTAACAATAACAATAAATGTGGCCTCCCCATGTGTCCATCTGTCCACAATCTCATGCCATATGCCCCTTCTTTAGAGTTGCCATGGAAGTAAAAGTTTTCCCACTTCAGTTACCTAATTTCTTTGTGGAGAATAGATGGGTATAATTTTCAATTTCAATGGAAGTAAGAATGTTATGACATTTGTATTCTCCATTATTTTGTTTTATTTCCACTCATTTTTTTCTTAGCATTTCACATTTTATTTTTGACTTCATGATAATGGCAATAAAGGAAAAGCTAATCATATTATCTTCTCAATTTTGAAAAGAAAATAGCAAGGAAAATTATTGACTGAAGTATTTATTTTCAGTATGTGTGATAACAGTTATTTTCTTCATAGTAATTTTTCCCACAATCTCCGCTTTAGAAAGAATCTTGTCTCCTCTCTAGTTTCCAGCTGAGAATTGATAATGGGCTGTACCTCTTGGTATATATGCTCTAACTGTACCACACCTTTTAATTTGATATTTCCTATTAGAAAAATAGGTGTGTGATAGTACGATGAATTTTGAAGTAATAAGATTAGAAATTTTCATGTCTCCTGCTTTTATGCTGGAAATTTTCATGTTGGTTTTCAGATTAATTTCTCCCATGTTCCCTGCAATGTACATTCTCCCTGAATCTTTTACTAAATGGTTTTTTATTGGGCATAGCAAAAAAGTATCTAATGAAAGATTAGAAGGTAGGAGGGGAAAAGCAACCAGAGGAGTTCTCCGTCCTTCTACTTTGGGTGGGTCCTCCACTGGGGACTGCACATATGGTGCAGTTCCAGCGTTTTCTGGAAACACTGACTCCACAATTCCGACTCTCAAATAGCAGCATCCATTGTAGATACAACTGTAGCACAGTTGGTCTGGTTCTTTGCCCTTCATAGCATTCCCTTTCTTTGCTCCTAAAATGGTGGAGGTAACAGTGGCTTCTTCCCATAGTTGCTCATCTCTGAGCTGACTCACTGTCCCTTGTTCAACTTCTTAATTATCTCAACACTTTTCTAACAAGTTCCTCATGTTCAATTCTATCAGATCAAAGTTTTTCAGCCTCAGCACTATTGATGTATTGAACAGAATCATTATCATGGGAGGCAATTCTGTGACTTGGAGGATGTTTAGTGACACCTCTGCCTCTAACCAATATATTTCAGTAATATCTCTGTAGTTGTGACAATGAAAACTGTCTCCAGTCATAGCCAATTGTCCACCTGGGAGTGGAATCACCAGGTTGAGAACCACTAAATAAAATCAAAGCAATACTATTTGCGAGACTGAATCCTAACTGACATATCCCTTGAAACCATATTTACACTGGTCAACCTTTGAAGTAATGTTGGCATAGGATCTTATGGTAATATCTCTCCAAAACAATCATAATATTGATAAATAAGGAAATTTTGTTAGTTAAATAGATGAATCAGTACATTAATATAGAAAGACACATAATATCCTCACCTACCAAAATAATGAGTACTTTATATTGCACAGCTAAAATATTATCTGTAATATATTTCTTTTTATTAACCATCATAGGACTTTTGAAATAATTTATACATTAATTCACTGTACACTAAAGTAAATAGAATTAACCATATGCTCAGTTAGCTGATAAAGGAAAACACCACACATGCAAAATATTAGAGAGAAGACATACAATAGTACATTTTGCACCTCGCACATTAACCACGCCATTATTTTCCCTAGCATGACCATCTTCTCAGCACAAAGATGTCATATCCTTTATTTTGTATTTATTAATCTTTTCCTCTTTTAAAGCTTTTATTGCTAATTGTAAACTAACCCTGTCCTTACCTAATACCAGTGGTGTGATTTAAAAGTAAACTTTAGTCATACACTAATTCATAATTTGTTGAACTAGTGAAATGGTGAGAGTCACAAAAGTCACACTAAGAATTCTGTATACTTCATTCCCACTATCAGAAAACAATAACCAATTTCCTCTAAATGGTAAAAGAGAAAGGAAACGTGATGATACTCAATTCACCAGTTAGTATATACTGATAATTTTCAAAGATAATTTAGTATGTATTTTTCCTTAAAATGTATGTATAAAAACCAATACTTATAAGATTTATCATATTTAAAAATTCATTCTATCATTCATGCATTTGATAAAATATACATTTTTATTCATAATATTCATTTCATCAGTGTATAATGTACACTTGGCAAAGTGTTACATTCACCCTATCAGTGTTTGTCTTCTAAAATTAAAATGGCTAATAAAAGAAAGAAAACCAAATTCTTCTTAATATCTTAAAAAAGATTCCTTTTAAAATAGAGGACATATGGAATAAATCCAGCATTCACATAAGTCATATAAAAATACAGATGGATTACTAAAACAGAATGCAAAGTTGAAACCGCAATATATTGCCAGTGTTTTGAGCCTTAATTCGTGAAGTTATCCTGTGTATGACTGATTATGCATCTCAGAGTACTTTGAGGTTTCAGTAAGGAACCAAAAGACTGAATTTATCTGAAAGTTCCCTCCAAATTTAATGCTCTCTTCATAAGCTGGGGCATCTTTTAAAAATTTTTTTCAGAGCATTCTTCTTAATGATATGGAAAATAAAAGACACGGAAATAGATCCCAGGTCATATGACAGATTTCATTCAAATTTTTCAACATCACTTCTGAGAATGCCACAGTAGCTTAATTATTTTGAATACACTTTCCTTCCTTCCTTTAGCTAGAGAAACTTACTTTTATTCAAGGCAAAGTAAATGTTTCTAGCCCTGTAAGGTTTCTCTCAAGCCCCGCAGCTAGAATTATGTGTCACCTATGTTCTGACACCATGCTCTTCATCCTCTTCTATACAGTACTCCAATTCTTCACTTATAATTACAGTTTTGTGGTTGTCTGCATGCCTCACTCACGTGAGCTCAATAAGGCCATAAATTCTATGTAATTCAACTTTCAAATCACGGGGCAAGTTCTTTACAACCTTGCTCACAATAGAGGCATTCACAACACATTTCTGCATTGGAATTGAAATAAATATTTTAATTAATTTGCCCTGAGAAACGAGATAAAATTTGAAGGCTTTGCATGATAATTGCAAAGCTGTGGAGCAAAAGAAAGATCATAAGATACCTTGAATAGGCTATACTTTCGACATACCTAAATGATTTGGGTAAATATTTTTTAAAGTATGGAATATTGCTTTGAAGACATTATCTGCCCAAAAAATATTTTTTCTAAATTTTGATCCAATTTTGTTATTTAAGATGAGGCTCCTGACAGTAACAACCAGGTAGCAATTTAGGGTACACTATTATTGTGACCCATTGATATGACAAAGAGATACGGGAGAAAGACATTCTTCATAAACACAATGGCATCTCTGAAGAGGCCTGTTACATTTATAGAAGAAAGTAGAATCAAATTCTACTCTAAGATCACAGAAGTGTTTTTAGTAAAGCAGCAGTTACTGAGCAAACACTCTTTTTCCTATGCACTTCTGGTGTTCCCTGGAAAATCATTTTACACACTGGACTAATCAATAAAATATCTCACTTTTATGATATTTTCCTTGTAAGTGCAATTCCAAGTATTTACAAGAATGTGACAGAACATTAAGATTTTAATGAAAGTCTGAAGACATATTATTTTCTTGTTCTTTGGCTAAAGTTCATTCAACCTGTTGCCAGACATATTTGTTCCACTTTTTATAAGCAGCGCAGCATGCTACATGTGAATAAAGGACGCACATGCCATGGCCCTGCACGGAATTCATACTTTCTAGGTGAAAAGAAATAAAATAATAACTTTACTGTTAAAGAAAAAGTGAATAAGAGAAAAGAATGATGATGTGTAAATTTATATAAAAGTTCTTTACACAGATTAGAAAACTAGTGACTTGATTAATTACTGTCAAAGTCATAAATCAAAGAGACATCCACATCACTGGACGTTCCCTACCAGAAAGAAAGCTCTGCAAATCTAGGATTTTTTTCTGTGTAAATGAGGTTGCCAGAAAAAAAGAAAAACCAGAAGACTGGCCAACATGATTCCAGTTGTGCTGTTAGCTAGTATAATTGTTCACCCTGGACCGCATAATTAACTGTGCTTCTAGTTTTTATGTCTCATAGCCAGAAAAGTGAGAAAAAAAGAAAGGATTTAAGTTTTTGGTGTTACAGTCACCATTATAGGTGTCCCCAAACATGTATTCCTTACAAAAAATTCTTAGCTTTAAATTGGGGCTCAACAAATTATAGCCCTCAAGGCCAATGTAGTCCACTGTTTGATTTTGAATTAAGTTTTAATGAATGACAACCATATATCATGATTTAAGTATTGCCTATAAGTACTTCCATACCCTACCCACAGAGCTGGGTAGTTGCAATAGAGTATAACACACAAATTCAAAAATATTAATTTTCTGGCCCTTTAGAGAGAATGGATGACTTATCTTTCCTGTAAAGCAGTGATACCATTTGAAGCTATGGTAAAGTACAAAGAAAACTATTGCTCATGTGTGTTTTATTTTAAAAGCAGAATTGCTGTTCTGCATCCATAGGATTTTTTTTCCCTGAAAGGAGTTTAGCTTCCAGTTTCATGGAACAACAGAAGCAGAAGTACTCCAGTAAGTGTGCTTGGTTACATGAATAACTCGTGAAGGTTTGAATATATACTTCCTGGCAAAATGCAATGTTCGAAACCTAGAAATACGTCTGCCTGATACTTTTAAGAGGAATATATGGAAAGCCTCTTTTTAAACTTTGAAAAGATTTACTTTCTATGCTGGAGGCATTTTATTATGGAGAGTTGAGATTTGCAGGAAAATATAGCAACTCACATAGTTGGCATTATTATTCTCTAGTAAAATATTTGGCCCTAAGACAAGTTATCTTGGAAACAAATAAGCAAAAAAATATTGGCCAATATAAACTTAAACTCATACACACTGAAGACGATATATATCTACCACTTGAAGTAAATCTATCTTCATGGATCCCAGACTATTTTCTATACTTTAAATTATCCTTACAGGGTACTCTGAGTTGCTTTAGAAATTCAAGTTTCCATGACTACATGTACAGCCCTTGTGTTTCATCATAACACTGATTTGTTGATTCCCATCCTGTACTTCCATTGGATGGCCATATTGTATGTGTAAATGTCTCAATTCAGTATATCCTTCTGACACATGGAAACTCCCACAGGGAGAATATCATATCAATTCAGATATTTACCTCAAACACTGCATCCAGGAGAATGAGCAACTCAGTTGAAAGTATCTGTTGTGTGTTTCAAAAACAAAGGGGTAGAATAAGTCACCATCTTCCTAGTAGGCACTGTGGTTCTTTGATCTTTCCCCAACATAAAAAGCCAGTTCACTCTTAGGGCCTTTGTACCAGCTCCTCCCTGTCCTCAGAACGCTTTGTTCATAGAAAATTACCTGGCTGACTCTTGTTTTGTCAATTAGATATTTTTAAGTCACATTCTCAATCAAGTCTCAAAGCCATTTTCAAATATTTGTGTCTCAATTCTCAGCATATGATTTTCTACTTTATGATTTTTTTCTCTTTCAAGTGTGCATGCAAGCCACACCTGCTAGAATCTATGCTGCTTTAGAGCATGGCCATATCTTGTACTCAGTGTGCAGAATGTTGTTGGGAATATAGTGGGAAGTCAATGCATGAATAGGTATATTCAACTTAGAAAACTAGGTCTACCGTAGTCTAGATGTGGTACCAAGCCTGAATATAAAAAGGAAAATAAGTTTACTGCCTTCAAGTTACTCCTAATCTGGTTAAAATGACAATCACAGTCAGTTAATGCAATTGTACACTTGCGGACTATCAACTACATTTATAAACTATATTGCTTCATTTTATGGACAAGTCATTATTTGTACAAGTAAAATATAGTTGGTGGAGTCAGGGAAGCATTATTATAGGTGACATGTTAGCTTAGGATAGAAAGGGAAGTAAAGTAAGGGACTAGGCTTCAGGCAAATGTTTGTCAGAAATCAATTTGTGAGTCACAAGTGACTTGAAGTAGCAGAGGAAGATACGCAGTTAGTAGTGGCCAACTTTCTGGTATTCACGTTTATTTCAGTCTGTATACTTAAACACTCACTGCAAGTTTTACATGCATCTCAGATGTAACGCACCAAAAATACATTCACTTCTTTTCTCCATGCCCCATTTTTATACATTTAACAATTATTTTACCCAACACATAATTCTCTATCACCTATGATTTTTTCTTCAATAAATATGAGGGTTTTATCCCTGTATAAATGAAGTCAGAAACAGAAACATGGATGAGCGCTCCCCCAGAGCCTGCTGGCATTCATTTGGCCTGACGCCGAACCCTGCCAATCACCTCCTGGACTTTTGCAGATTTGTCCATTTCCTTGAATACTTATTACCACCATATTAGTCAAGGACACCATCACTTCTTGCCATATTTACAATTAGCCTCTTGTTACTCTTCCAACTTGCTTCTTTTCGAACCATTCTCAATGACTCAGCAAAAGCAACGCCTCTGAATCCCGGCTCGCATAGTGCCCTTCTCCACCAGCCACCCCTCAGTGGCTTCCCCAGGGCCCTTCCAAGCCAACAAAAACTCTTACAATGGGACCAGAAAGAGCCTGCAGGATCCGCCCCCATTTCCTCCTTAGCTTGGTCTTTTGACTTTCTTCTTTCCAAACATACTTTTTTTGCACGCACCTTTCAATCCCTTCTGTGCCTCACACACTCATTCTTTTATCTCTTCCATAGAAAGTTGTTTCATGGCAATGCTTTCCTGTACTCAATTCTTTTGGATCCTCAGTTTTCTGTTTAATACTGTTTCTTCAGAGAATCTCCCTCTAGTGCAGATGCTAATTCTGGTTTCTAACTCTGTCCTGACTTATTCTCTTTTCTCTCCTCCCCTTGCTCTCTCTCATGAGACTCCTCAGAGTTCATTACTTACATGAAGTCTGACATCTCTACTGGGTCATGTCTTTCAGATTCACTTTTATATCCTTGTCATCTAGTTGTAATTAAAATAATAATAGCTACTGAGCGAGCTAAGTATCTATTTGTTGGATGAATAATTTTAGTCTAAATGAAATAATGTAAAACATTGGAATGATAGAAGAAAGTACTGAAAACTGATGAAAGAAGGAAAACCCTTTAAGAACCATTCTAGTGGCTGCACAGCTATGGAATAGCTAGAGATTTGAGCCAAAATGGGTGAAAATGAATTGGAGCCTATCATGGCCTCAGTTTCCTTTTTAGAACATGGGAGTACAATGAAGCCATTAGTTAATATGAGAAATACAAAAAGAATCATAACTATGGAAATGTCAGAGAGGACTGAGATATTTTGAAGCAATGGAGCATTCAAGACCTCCAAGTAAAGACATCTTGAAGTCATATAGAAGCTGTTTTATAAGAAGAAAACTCTGTGCCAATGCTTGGAGACCACCTTTTTGCAATTGATTTCAACAAATTACTTTTATTATACAATGGAAAGAGTAATGTGAAATATATTGCTGAGGCTATCTATTTTAAAAGTCAGAATACTATGTGATAAGTCACAAGGCAGCCAGCCTCATCCCCCTTGTGGGAAAACTTTAACTCTTAATATTTCTCTCATTCCCTTACTTGTTCCACTTCAGTTCCCCTCAGCCACAAAAGCTGCCCCCGCCCTCATTGACTCTGTCAGTTCACCTGCTCGGGTCGTTCTGACATGGGCAATTCCTGCCGTTCAGGCTTTTGGCCTGGACGCCCTCCCAGCCACTCAGGGCTCGGCCTGTTCTGGCCCAGGGACATCTCCTCACCGCACTCCACCCCCGCCAGAAAAAAGAGCTTAAAGGCCCACGCTTTCCTCAGCTTGGGGCTACCTTGGTCGGCTGGGTAGCCGGCTACTCTGTCCCTCCCCCGATAAAGACTTCTCTCTCGTGTCAGAAGGTCTGGTCTGGTTCCCTGTGGGC
Organism: Dinomys branickii; assembly: GCA_004027595.1. Classification (NCBI taxonomy): domain Eukaryota; kingdom Metazoa; phylum Chordata; class Mammalia; order Rodentia; family Dinomyidae; genus Dinomys; species Dinomys branickii. Next base: position 10,688 of record PVLD010014602.1, on the reverse strand, counting down.
TATCGGTTACTATCACTATGTATCCTTAAAATAAAAATTATTTTTAAAAATAAATTTTATCATATAGTTTAAGATATATAACATGTCTTTTTCTTTTTGATAATTGTCCTCCTAAAGATGGGAAGGATATCTCATCATGGTTTTGTTTTGCAAGAGATAGTTGTTCCTTCCCACATACAGACATCAGTGCAGGAACACAAGAAGCATGAAAACCCAAGGAAAAATGACATTACCAAAGGAACACAGTAATTTCCCATTAACTAATTGCAAAGAGAAGGAAATGTATGAGTTCTTTGAGACCAAATTCAAAATAATGATCTTAAGGAAACTTAGCAGAATAAAACTACATATCAATAAAATCAGGAAAGCAGTTCTTGGTCTAAAACATTCCACAAAGAAACAGATGTCATGAAGTGAACAAATACTGTGGTGGAAGAAATCATCAAATGAATTTTTAAAAATATAGTAGAGAGCTTTAAGAATAAACTAGGTGAATTGGAAACAAAAATATATGAATGTGAAAGAGGTTGCTTCAAGTTACCTAGGCAGAGTTTAAAAAAAGGAATGAAAAGAAAGAAAGTGAAACTTATGAAACATCATTGAGCAAATAAACAATTGCATTTTAAGAATGCCACACAAAAAAGAACGTCTATTTAGTGAAATAATGGCTGAAACAGTCCCATGACTTAGAAGAGATATGGATGTACAGCCTCTTGAAACTCCAATGTCCCTAACATTGGAGTTAAGATTCAACTCAGAGAGTTCCTTTCTAAGCCACATCATAAGTAAACTGCATCTTTCTTGCAATCTAATGACTATATATCCCTAGGTAATCACACAGAGATCCTTGGATCTCTCTCTCTGTCTGTCTCTCTGTCTGTCTGTCTCTATCTCTCTCTGTCTCTCCCTCTCATCTCTCTCTGTGTCTTTCTCTCCTTTTTCTCTAATTTAAAATGCAAATGATCCCCAATTTGTGGAATTTTAAGTTGTGATTTTTAAACTTGACAGTGCTGTGGAAGTGATATACATTCAGTAGAAACCAAATTCTACTATTTCAAGTTTGATATTCTTTCCCAATGTTGTGTAGCAGCGGAGAGTTGTAGCTCCCAGCCTGCCAGGCAATAATATTCTACAGCATATGATGTTGCTTTGCTATCTTTTTCAATAGGTTAGGCATATTGAATACATATTCAGCTTACAATATTTTAAACTTACAAAGAGTTGTTCAGAACATAATACAATCATAAGTTAATATCTATCTGTAGACTCATCTTGAGGAGGATAGATGTACATTGTATATCAGATAGGTATGTAATTATTTACATAGTGCTAAGAAAATTGCAAAGCATTATATGTGTTAGTACCTACATGAAAATTTTTCCAGTTTTGCAGAGAGAATCTTAGATTGATTTAGACCTTCACTGAAAAAGGAGCTCTAGATCAGACCAAATATCACTTAGTCTTCTGCAGCCTACTTCTTAGGATGATGGGTCTCAATCCCTCTGGCATATGCAATATGTTACAAATCTTTTGTTTCAGATAATAAAGTACAGATCTTGTACAATCGCTTTGTCCTCTACAAATGGGAGAAGATTAAAAAAATCAGTATTGTTTGTCTTATGCCTTTTTGAGAGTGAGCAGTGCGCTGGAAATTGCTATTTATCCATAATATTTCATCTAAGCTATAGCCTATGAAGTGCAAGCATACTCAAGGAAGGTGTACCAGTTAACCTTCCATTGTTGGGACAAAATACCTGACATGCACAATTTAAAGAAAGAAACGTTTACGTTGGCTCATTGTTTTAGACATTTTATCCCATGGTCACAGGCTTCAGGGCAAAATTATCACAGCAGAGGAGTATGTCACCTCACGACAGTCAGGAGGTAGAAGGAGTTGGGAAGAGCCGGAAAGTGAAAGGCAAAAGGGAGAAGAATGCACTCCCAGGTTATGCTTCCAATCAACTACCGTCTTGCAAACAAACTTTCTAATACCTCATTCAGCTACGAACTCATCAAGGAATTAATACATTGATGAGGCTCTTGTCATCATGATCTAATCACCTTGCAAAAGCTTCATACCTAAAAACATGAGCTTTATGGGGGATAGTTTATTTTCTAAAAAAAAAAAAAGAAAGTCATAGAATTTTATCTTTTTGGATGAGAGGAAACATGATCAAAGTGTTATTCATCTTAACTACACTATTTTCACAGTAGACATTCAGATTTGTTCAATGAAGCCATGTAAAACCTGGCAGAGTTTTCATGGGCATTTTGATTAGCAATATCATTGTCTCCTGTTCAATGTACTAAAATAATCTATTAAATCTACTAAAGTAATCTGAAAGCATAAAATACTTCTGTTTGGATTTGGTGTTTCATAAAACAAGTTTTCAATATATTCTTGAGTTCCTAAAGTGGATAGAATTATTATTACTTGAGCAAATCTTTCTTATTTAATCAATCTGGAATACAATTCAATTGACAAGGAAATAGTTTCATATCTCAGTCTAAAAACAATTGTTTTCAGGGACTCTTGCATGGAAAGCAAGCTCTTTGCTACAGAGCTACCCTTTCCCCCTTGTATCTTAAGTTGTTTTATACTCTCATATTGCTGTGTGCAGAGGTAGTTGATGAATGAATCTAAGGAATTAGAGTTTACTGACTCAAGATTCTGACAACTTATTCTTTCTTTGTCCCAGTTCCTTTAACTGTAAAATAGTATAACTGTTACAGTGAGAAGACCATTGTCCTGAGTTATTGTATATGATTGTGAGTACATATTTCCCCTCTGGTGTAGTATTTAGGGGTTAGAAAATTATGCTTCAAATGCAGATTCTTGGATGGCACTCTAGATCTCTTGAAGCCAAGGAATTACACACCAAGGCTAGTAATCTTTATTTTAGCCTCCCCATTATTTTATATGCCTCTGAGAACTATATTTTAAATTTCCTTCTAATTCACATTCTATAACTTTATTATTATTTATGCTTTTTATGCTAATTACATCTTATTCTGGATCAGTCAACATTGGCACCAAATATTTATTCTGTGCTTTAAACAATTACCTCAAGTATTTTTCTTCTTAAAAAATGTAGGTTTTTTTTTTCTTTTGTCTTGAAAGTGATGTATGCTGGGTAGGGTGCTAGGATTACAAATGGCTGTAATCCTAGCACTCATGAGGCTGAGGCAGGAGAATAGCCATAATTCTGAGGCTAGTGTGGGCTACATAGTGAGTTCAAAGCCAGCCTGAACTGAACTTCATAGCAAGACACTGCACCAACAGCAATAAAAACATAATATATTGTTTCATGAAAAAGGCTTTTAAAATTTTTTTTAGCTATGTTTATTATTCCATCATACCTGGCCAGAATAAACAATATATGTTTTTTCAAAAAAATTTGACATTAGTGGAATATTGTATAGCTTATTATTTATGGATAACTTTAGAGGAGTTAATACAATAAGAGGCAGACACAAAGCATAATAAAATATTTAGAATTTATGCTATAAAAGAAAAAGAGACAGTTTCATGCCAAGAAAGTAACTAAAAATATAGTATGTTTCCTATAAGAAAATATATTTCTAGACCAATTCAAGACAATAATAACAAAATTCCTTTCTGCTCTAATAAGTTAACTCTCCACATAGTTGAAATACATCCCCCTTTTTCCAGAATGACTTCTTCCCCAGGGTTGCACAACTATAAATTTCCTTCAGTCTTATACTTTATAATCCAAACTTCAATTGAGAATTAAATTGTGTTTAATTTCTAGTTCATCATTTCAATCTTTGGAAATAACCTAGCTATAGTCAAGGTACTGCTGAAAGCCTCACTAACAGCATGCCAAAAGGTGTGTGTGGGGGGCTCTGTCAGCTTTGAAATGTAAACTGGTAGTTTGGCTCCCAGTAGAGTTTTGTGTATTAGACTCTTGCCCTTCTTCCCCTCTAGCTTTTTGCTACTGTCAGAGCACAGAAATGCTACTCCAGGAAACATATTTCATACTATTTCTATAAAACCCAATGAAACAACTTAAGACTATAGTATCACAGAAGCTACACTTTTAGACAAGATATTACTTGGTGTGTAATTTTATATACACATTGTATGATATATTTATACCATTATCTATAGAGAGGAATATTTTACAGCCTCATTTATAAAATAGAAATCACATACTCTCAGGTCACAGTGTACTTTGTAGTGTTATTTGAATTGAGCATCTACAATAAACTTCAAAAAGAGTGGTTGATGTGACCATATTCCTATGGGTTTTATAAGACTCTACATTCCCACACATACTCATGCACAGTACTTGGAAGATATATATATATATATATATATATATATATATATATAACATATAACATATTTATACCGATTATTATAATACATTATAACAATGGCATATATATGTGTGAGGGGTGTGTTTAAAGGTTGTAAAGAATACAGCCAACATCAAACACAGCAGCACCTGGGATATTATATGCCCTGAATATTAGGCAAATAATAAATGAGGCAGATAAAAATGAGGAATAGAAAACACCAGTATTTCATTCATTTTACTTTAATTTGGATGGTATTTGGTTATAATGTCTGACAAAATTAATCATATCTAATATTTTAAAATAATTTAATAGGTAGTTTTGCCCTCTAAATTATCTTTTGCTATTCTCTGTCAGCTATAATTTGTTCAAACTTTTGTATAGCATTCTTTCCAACCTTACATAATAATTAGGGAAACCAAGGGAATTAACACTTAGCAAGAGTCTATGTTTTTCCAAATACTCACATGTCTTAGAATTTTAATAATGATCCTGGAAAAGATTATCCTTTTATAGAAGAGACAGAGGGTAAAACTGCACAACTTATCCAAAAAATAAATGCAGAGATCAAATCCAAATCAATCTGCTTCCATACATAGAGATCATTTCCTCAAATCACACCATCTCCAAGAACTGCATTTTCCCTTTTCTCCTGAGTCCTGCCAGCTTATTCAAGATGTTATCATTAGCCTGAGCTTTCAATAATTGCCAGCTGTGAACAAGTGAAGCATTTAGGAATTGGGCGGTGTTGAAGTCCTCTGGTGGCATTTTTTTTTTTTAGTTTATTCAGCACCCACCTGATTGAGATGCTTTGAAGAATATAAACTAAAGAAGTTTAACCAACTGGGTAAATGTTTAGATGAATGACGAATCTTGTTTGAATAAGAGAGAGTCCTCATTCTTTTGACCTATTCATTGAAGTCAAACAATTACCATACTGATAATTCCCTAGAATTATACTTAGGTGTTTTTCATTTATTGTATTGAACTTGTGCTTTTCTCTGTCCTGATAGTGTAATTAAATGCACACACAAACACACTCACATACACACACATGTACATGCACACTCACATACATACACAGAGAGACAGAGCGAGAGAGAGAGAGAAGGAGAATCTGAAATGAACTCTTACAAGATGGAGGTGACACTAATTTATGCACACATGAGGACAATTTAAATTTATGTATTTTGCTTTAAATTTATGCACTTTGCTTGTTTGCAAAGTAAGAGCTTCATTTATATACAGATATGATGTTGATCACTGAACTACACATAATTAAATATCTTTATAAAATGAGGTTTATGATTTTTATCTGAAACATTCTTTAAAATAGTTTCTATTATCTTTCCCCAATCAGGATGGAGTTTTACAGGAACTATGAACAGATGTCTTCCCTTAGAGATACTGATACAGGGTCTCCAAATTTTGTTTATGTGCAACCCATGAAGAATTTTGAAAACTCCTTAGGCTTATGTCTGGATTTGAAATTTATTTTTCACTCTTAGTTTAAATGATTGCGACAGTATAATTACAGGCACATTGTAAATATGGATGCTTTAAAATAAAAGATATACTTTACTTGGCAAAGTTTACGAATTATTTATCTTGCTCTTCTGAAGCAACAATATGTACTTACATTGGTTTTTACCTCTACCTATGTGTTCTAAATAAAAACAAGACTGTCTTTTGTTTAATCTCTACACCACACAAAGAACTTTTGGATTGAGCCATAATTAAATTATTGATTCTGCAGTTGATTAAAACAGTATATATATATATATATATATATATATAATGAATTTTGATGAATAAACATATCACTTTCTTTATATGTTATTTCTTAGTGAAATGCATGGGAAAATGTACAATTAACATATACCACCAAAGTATAAATTATTTCCAAGTTTGAAAAGTCTCAATATTAATTCTAACCCTGCTTTTCACTTTTAAAAGTCCAAGTGCAGATAAATGTTGTTCAAACAAGTCAGTAGGAAGGAAAAATATGATTATCTTAATGTTATCTCTTTGACTTTCTTCTGTGATATGTGCCAAAAGTTTACAAAGATCCATCGTCAAAGGTATTTTTAAATGCCTGTTAGGCAACAGTCATCAAGATTTCTTTTTAGGTTTAGTTGAAAGTAGAGTTAGCAGGAATCATCCATGCAGAAAGCTGTATTGCCTAGTCACTAAAGTCATTCATGATCCTTTTGTGTAAAGCCATGGTGAGATTAGAGGTGAATAAAAAATAAACATGTGCTTCAAAAGAGAGAGGTAAGATGGGAGTCAGCTTAATAGCAAGTATCTTTTCTTAGGCAATTGAGATTCAGTGAAGAGTACAAAAGAAATTTAAGGGGCTGAGGATCTAGCTCAGGAGCACAAGTACCTGCCTGGGAAGTGCATGGTCCTGAGTTCAATTCCCAGCACCCCTCCCGCAAAAAAAAGTTGAAGCTATAGAAATAGATTCAGTCAAAACTGTGTTCGCCTATCCCTTGGAAAAATTTCATTGCTTTCCAGCTTGTACATAATCCAGTGTGAGCATAGCTGTTCTGAGAAATTCAGACTCATTACCTACGACAGCACCATCGACAGGCACATTAGCATTACCTAGCTCATGTATGTACTTCAGTTTCGTCTCACAACTGAATTGTTCTGTATTACAACAAGGAAAGCTATAGTTTTGGGGAAGTGACTTTATTAGTACAAGTGGTGAATAATAATTCTGTACTTCTTTGTTATCTTGTAGCCTTTGAATTTCTTTCAGCACAAAAGAAGACAGTACAGGGGACACGGAGCCCCTCACTGTGGGGAGTTATTGAAAGAGAAGCGGAAGGGCCAGGGATGTAGCTCAGCAACACAGCACCTGCCTGGCAAGGCACGAGGACCTGAGTTCAATTCCCGGTACAGAAGAAATTATAAAAATAGAAGCAGAACTGTGCTTTATCGTTCCAATCGCCTGGAACTATCTTTATAGCCTCAGGCATGAGCTTCAACCTTGCTGACTCCTAGGAGTCTCAAACTTAGAGGTACACAAAGAGCTGTAAAGAAACACTGAGGTCCAAGTCACACCCCCAGGAATTTGAACTGCAATAACCTAAACTAAGGCCTGGAACCTGTTGCTTTTCTTTTTTTAAAGCTCTTCAATTAATGCTAATGTGAAGGCAAGATTGTAAAAGTCAAAATTAGAATCATCATCCATGCAGTGTTGTACAAATATATGAAAAATGCTCAATATGGGCATTGTTGCTAGTTTTCTGTGTTACCTTCACATTATTGGTTTTTAAAAAGATTGAACGTTGCTTGAAAAAATAAATGCTACAATTGGCCTGAGTCTTAAAATTCTTTTATAAAAAAAGGTGATACCAAGGAGACAAGGCAATGTGATTTATAAAAGATTTTTCAAAAACACTAAATGTAAACGCACAGAGACATGCAAAAAATATATAGAGACACCGTAGAATATTTGTTCATGGTGTTGAATCTCACTCTTAATTTAACATTTGGGGACCAGGGATGTAGCTCAGCAGCACAGCATCTGTCTGGCAAGTGTGAGGCCCTGAGTTCCATTCCCGACACACACACACATACATACATACACACACACACACACACACACACACACACAATTAACATTTGGCATGTGAGAACATATCCTCTAGCACGAGGTCTTGAGTTCAATTTCTGGTACCAAAACAAGACAAAACAAAGCAAAACAAGACAGAACAAAAGCTAATCTTCTTACTTTCAGTTTCAGAACTGCAGTATGGTTGAGCAGTTTCCCTTTTTCTGCCGTTGAAGATCTTAAAAAAGAGCAATAAACAACTAATGCTACTCAGTAGACATACCAACGTCTATTTCTGTCTTTTTAACCTATGAAAAATCTCAGAAGAAAAGGAAATGAGCCCTTTGAATTACCAAGATCTGAAATGACTGAGGTAACTTAAAAAAAATAGCTCCCTTGAGCTGAATAATCTTGTGAATTAAAAAGCAAAATTTTACATATCACGTGGTTTTTGTTGTCTTTATTATTTTCTTGCATTACCCTGGTACTCAGAACAGAAAAAAATAAATATACTTCACATTACTGTATTTTGTAGATATATAGATTCTACTCCATCACATTAGTTCCTCTTTTCTTGGTGTGTTTCTCCTGGCACTTCTCCTCTTATCATTTCAATTTTTAGAAATTTAGCCCACTATTATACTTCTTTTGCTTCACATGATACAATATGGAGTCTTGATTGATTCTAAATTTTGGTGCATCTTAACTAACTTTAAATGTAGAACTAAAATAATCATAGCCAGAAGGGCTGTTGTCTGTATATCAATTTAAATTTTTCTTAAAGACAAAATGTCATGATGAGGAGGAATCAATACCTTTCATTCTAGTTTTTCTACTTGGTTTATTTTGTTGTGAACTCCTGTAGAGTGATGGAAGAACTTACACATCTGGAGTTTGGAATGCATACTTTGAGGAGATTTAGTTGAATACTAGGCTGTCCTGTTGCTGAAGTCTGATTTATCTCTGTGAGTTATTAGCTTGATATAGAAAAGTAACTCTGACTTGAATATCTGATATCTTTGCTTCTGAAATAAGTTTAGTGATGGAAAGTAAACCTTTTGTAAATGTTGAGCTGCAGGAATTTTTAGGGGTAGGGGAGTAGAGGAGGTTAATTGTATAAAAACAGAGCAAATATATATAAACTTGTGATACTCTGGGAAATATCAGGTGATCCAGTTTCTCAGGATGATTCTTCCCTTTTCCATAATGCCTACCTAAACAGAATTAGATACCACTTTAAGATTTACTCTTAAAAATAAAAGTTTCTTCAAAAGTAAAGAGTTTAAATTGTAGCATCGGCTGGTGCAAAGCATAAGGGGCTATTTAAGAAAAAAACCTGAAGCATGTTTTGTAGAACTATGTCACAAATCAATATTTGAGACACTTTGAAGAGCATCCCCTTGCTTTTCAACCTTCAGACTGTGGAGGCAGGGGATATATATGTTTATATCCTCTCTGTTTCTAAAATAAATAGTTTCCTATTTGGCGTCTCTTTTACAGAAAGGCCCACTGCAAATGTCAATTTTGATAATTGATCAGAAGCATACTAGTGGGAAAAACGAAGAGACAAGTGTACAGATGTCACTCCGGGTCAGTGTGTGTATTTGTATTACAGGAAGGCATTTCTTTTTGTTTTTCACTTTATTTTCTTAGAGGCATTCCCCTCGGAACTTACCTTTGAGTCAGAGGTGAGCTAGCTAGGGAAAAAGATCTTTCTTTGTTCAAAGATTTACACAAATCTTGAAAAGAGATAAATATATATGTTAAAATTTTCCCAGAGCATTGTTCTCTGAAGGGCAGTAAATATATCTGAGTTAATTTCTGCCATGCAAACAGAAATGTGAGGCTCATGGGGAACTTTAGTCATAATATATTTCCAGTGAATTAAACATCCATTTAGGGTAAAGCCTCTCAGAAACAAAGAAAACCTGCTTGTCTATAAAATACAATTTAAAAACTTTGAAATTTTTAGTCCCAAAATAACATTGACAACAATTTCATAAGCGAGTTTTCTTACCAACTTTCAATTAAGCACAGTCAGGTTCCTGGGGGGGGGAGGAATAGTAAACGGCATAAACTAGATGTCCAAACACCATATTTAAATCTAAATTTGCTACCAAATATAAACAATTGTCAGTAATGTTCTATAGGATTTGTACACGATTTAAAGATACTTTTTGACAACTACAGCCTAACAAAGGTCACAGATGGGACCGTACACTCTTAGCAGTGATAAAGTAAAATTGTCACTTGGTTGAAATTGTTCCATAAAAGGACAAAGCAATGCAAACAGTCATAATATATATTATATATATGTATGTATGCAGTTATTACTATTTAAAATGAATATTATTTCTTTCATGTACTTATAGGCTATTAGTTTGCCCTGCACAATAAAATTTCTTCTCATATCCTCTGTGTATATTAATATTAGTAACTGTCATTAGTTACATATTTTGTAAATACTCTCTGTAAGTGTATTTTTATATGCTTATGGTTTCTTTTACTATATGTAAGCTTTGACTATCAGTTAATTCAGCCTTCCAGTTTTTCATTTTATTTTTTTCTGGTTTCATGTCTCCTATATCTACTTTTTTTTTTTAATTTTTTTTTTATTTTAGAAACATAAAAGTACAAAAACATATTGACAAACAGACACCCATTATCATAGAAAATAGTACAATCACAACTAATCTATAGACAAGGTGATATGGTCTCAACAGTAGTTGTTGCTTTATCCACTGATATCTTCGAATTGTAGATGTATGGACCCATATACAGACATGCAAATTTAGTCAGACAG
>PVLD010014601.1:0-51709 GCA_004027595.1 Dinomys branickii | reverse complement strand
TCTTCTGACCAAGAAAAGGGGAGATAGGGTAAGGGAATTAGACCAAAGATTCAGCCAAGCTCTAGGATGGAAGTGCAGTTAGGACTGGGGAGGGTCTACCAGCGGCCGCAGTCTAAGACCTTTCGAGGAGCTTTCCAGAATTTGTTCCAGAGCGTGCGTGAAGTGATCCAGACCCCGGGGCCCCGGCACCCTGAGGTTGATAACGCAGCACCTCTCGGCGCCCATTTGCAGCAGAGCAGCCCCCGGCAGCCACAGCAAGGTGAGGATGGCTCTCCCCAAACTCATATCAGAGCCCGCACAGGCTACCTGGCCCTGGAGGAGGAACAGCAGCCTTCACAGCAGCAGTCAACCTCTGAGGGCCACCCTGAGAGGGGCTGTCTCTCAGAACCTGGAACCTCTGTGCCAGCCAGCAAGGGGTTGCCGCAGAAGCCGACAGCACCTCCGGACGAGGATGACTCAGCTGCCCCATCCACGTTGTCTCTGCTGGGCCCCACTTTCCCCAGTTTAAGCAGCTGCTCCGCGGACCTTAAAGACATCCTGAGCGAAGCCAGCACCATGCAGCTTCTTCAGCATCAGCCGCAGCCGCAGCCTCAGCAGCAGCAGCAGCAGCAACAGCAGCCCCAGCAGCTGGAAGTGGTATCTGAAACCAGCAGCACCGGGAGAGCAAGAGAGGCAGTTGGGGCTGCCACCTCTTCCAAGGACAGTTACCTAGGGGTCAACTCAACCATATCTGACAGTGCCAAGGAGTTGTGTAAGGCAGTGTCTGTGTCCATGGGCTTGGGTGTGGAGGCATTGGAGCATCTGAGTCCTGGGGAACAGCTTCGGGGAGACTGCATGTATGCTCCTCTCCTGGGAGGTCCACCTGCTGTGCGACACACTCACTGTGCCCCGATGGCCGAATGCAAAGGTTCTCTGCTGAATGACAGCCCAGGCAAGGGCACTGAAGAGACTGTTGAATATTCCTCTTTCAAGGGAGGTTACTCCAAAGGACTAGATGGTGAAAGTCTGGGCTGCTCTGGCAGCAGCGAAGCAGGGAGCTCTGGGACACTTGAATTGCCTTCCACCCTGTCTCTCTACAAGTCTGGAGCACTGGACGAGGCAACATCATACCAGAGTCGCGACTACTACAACTTTCCGCTGCCCCTGACCGGGCCTCCACCCCCTCCACCTCCTCCCCATCCGCACGCCCGCATCAAGCTGGAGAACCCGATGGACTACAGCAGCGCCTGGGTGGCCGCAGCTGCGCAGTGCCGCTATGGAGACCTGGCAAGCCTGCATGGTGGGGGTGCCGCAGGACCCAGCTCCGGGTCACCCTCAGCCACTGCCTCATCCTCCTGGCACACTCTTTTCACAGCTGAAGAAGGCCAGTTGTATGGACCCTGTGGAGGGGGTGGCGGAGGCAGCGCAGGCGAGGCAGGGGCTGTAGTCCCCTATGGTTACTCTCGGCCACCTCAGGGGCTGGCGGGTCAGGAAGGTGATTTCCCTGCAACCGATGTGTGGTACCCTGGTGGCGTGTCCAGTAGAGTGCCCTATCACAGTCCCAGTTGTGTCAAAAGCGAGATGGGACCCTGGATGGAGAGCTACTCCGGACCTTATGGAGACATGCGGTAAGTTTCTCTTTCCAGAAATGTAGCTTTTAGGCCCAGGGCACATAGTAGCTCTGCGTTCTTGGGAATCTCGTCTCTAGCCACTTCCTCCAGGGAACATTTAGACTGACACGGAGATCTCAGCCCAGTTCTATAGTAAAGGCTGCCCTAAATCTGAAGCCTTTCCCCGACTCTAGGCCTGCCAACGTTTTAACCACAGGGTTCCGTTTGGAGTCCTTGCTACTCGCCCTAGGCGCTGGTTAGTGCCCTTCCAAATTACAGCTCCCCCAGCAGCCTAAGATCCTCTCTACCCTCTGGCACTCCGGTCTCCTGGGCTCCAAACTTGATTGCAGGATCACTTTCAGAGGTGAAGCCTGTAAGCCCTCCACTTCTTTTCCCTTTCCCACCTCAAAGTCCTAGGACCTCGATCGTAAACATGGGCAATTTCTCCTCTTTGGGTCTACTGTCGCTTGTTTTTCAGACCATAGCCAGTCTCTGGAAAATACCGGTCAAAAGACCAGCCAAGTGGTCTTAGTCCCGTCTCCACCAAAGAAATAAAATGCAATTCCGGGTTAGGGAAAGAAGGTAGTTTCTGAGTGCTGAGGGGCCCTGTGTGAGGGAGTGATATTCCTTCCTTGGAAGCAACTGACAGTGTTTTCCATCCAGGGCTGCAGGTCAGTGGGCAGAATCCAACCAGGCACATTTAGATCAGGTAAAGGAGCAAATTGCTTGGTAAAGCCTGGGCAAGTTTTGCCATTACAACTTTCTCATTATTGGTTGACTAAGTTGGAAGCGGTGGCTTGGCTCTGTTTTCTCTTGCAAAGTGTTTATTCGAGCTGTGTATCATAACAAATACACAGCCCCCTACTTGAGGTTTGCAACAGATCCACAAGAAGGAGAACACTCTTTTAGTGAAAATTTGGTCAGATTTGAATCTAATTTATGAAAGTCTTGGGAGAAAATTTTGTATTTCCAGCTATTCTAGTGTGCCCACAACTCTGTACCCGGGAGGGAAGAGAGAGGGACTTAATTATATTCCTTCATTTTAAGGACATGCCTACACTTTTAAAACATCAGTTGTTGGTGGTAACAAATGGAGTAAAAACTGCATGTGACCTATGAGCCATAACCTTGCCCCAGAGTTTTAATTAGGGCATGAGAAAAGTGGCCAGCAATTTCATTTTGCGTATTAAAACTTCTTCCTCACTGCAGTTTTTGAGTTTCTTGGAGACCATGTTGAAGAGTTGTTTCTCAGCAAGTTAGGATATTCGTTTATCTGGTGAGTGAGAGTATTTACTAGAGAATTACTCAGGTCGCAGATCAAGTGCTGAGGACCACGCGGACTTGTATCTTATTCTGTGTTACCATCGTTATTTTCTTTTAATGTGACTTTTTCAAACTTTGTGTGCCTTAACATGCTTGTTTGCTGACTTAAAACCTAACAATTTTTCTCCTTTAATTTGTCCTTCTGTTCTTGGAGGATGTCAGAAATGTTAGAAAAGACAGAGGAGGAGAAAATTTCATAAAATAAAATTTCCTGATGTCAGAGAAATAGCTTTTTCTTAGGCTTCACCTTCTATTAGGCTTTTATGATTTGGCTTACAGGATTTTCAAAGCGTTCTTTTCAATATTGTCAAAGTCTTTTCAAATGAATTTACAGTGTTTATTTTGCAGTGGGATATACTGGGATATAAAAGGTCTTCATTTTAAGAGAACAGGTTTACTTGGTAGGGTTATTTTTTTTTTCACATGGTGGTCACTAGAATGAAATCCCTCTTCTAATCTTGGGGGGAAATGTCTAAGGTGTTTCTTGATCCATGATAATGCTAAACCCAATCACTGGAAACTTTCATCTTTTGCATGTCCTGACACTTAATTTGCAGAGAGGAAACTGTTGTTTGCTTAGGAATATGTGTCTTCCAAATTACTGCCTAAATTTCGACCAAGTAGCTATAGAGAGCAGAAAGTTCTTTCACTCACATTTATGGCAAGCTCGGTGATTTTATTCTAAGTTTCAACAGAAAACACATCTCTATCAGGAAGACCATCTTAGCTTGATTCCTCCTTGACACTGTTCAACTAGTGAGAATTTAGCAGTACTCAAAGAACGTACAAGATTATTCCATTTTTCCTGTTTTGTGGTCGCTGAACTGGATACGGAAAGTCTAGTAAAAGATAAAACTGATGTTTCTGTTATGTGAGTTGACAATTTCTATTTCTAAGATGCAGAAAATCTTTGAGTAATTTTATGAAAAATTAATCAATTTAACCAGGATGCAATCAGTTCCATGCTAAAAGCTGAAATATTATTTTACTTTTTCTTTCCTTTTTAGGAGCAGTTTGGTGAAAAGTAGTAGATCTTTTTAAAGCCCAAACCAAAGTTTCCTCTCTCTGTATTGCAGGCATTAATTCTAGAGGCTTCCAAAAACCTGTTGGGTTCCTTCGTTTTCCAATTGTGTAACTATGTTCATGCACATTAGTCAATTGGTGGAGGGATGTTTTAAAACATTAGTAATTTCCCCAATAACCCGTGTTCTTATATATCAATAACATTTCTGCAGAGAGCAGGACAGAAGCCCAAGGTGGTCCTAGTTTTACTTAATTTAGAATGTGTTTTGAACAGAAGGAATAATAAAAATTGATGGGGCTTGTTTGCAAACCTGATGGTATTTTATGGAGCTGTCTTCTTGCAGAGATCCAAGACTGACCTTAATTGACTGCTGGCCCCCTTAACAGAATTAGAACCCCTTATATCTCAGTGAGCAGCACGAATAATATGGAAAAGATTTATTCTTGAGAGTTGGGGCTCAAGGGAGCCCATGTAATAATGAGTTGGGATCTAGAAAAATTTTTCAAATGTGAAAAGACATGTTTTCTTTTAGTAGTGTGTTGTAGTCTCCTTAAATAAATAATATTTTAGTAGTGCTTTGAGCTTGGCAAGTCCTGCCTTTAGCTATTTTTTTTCAAAATATGGCATTTTATTAATTCCTCTTTTTATTTCTACTCCATTCCCCAGTTATCAAGCAACATTTTTATGAGTACATTAGAAGGAGCAGTTTGTTTTGTAAAGCAAAATTTTACTTTGGGATGAAGATAGACTAATGGTTTCTGTGGGTAGGCTTTGAGGTCACTTATGTTAGGAAGAAGCATCCTTTCTCTCTGGTTAGCAAATGGTTGGTGAGTTCTGTCTGGATCTCAGTAATCAAAAATTAAAGACCAAATAATCACACTGAGTTGCAGTCCTCATTTGTAAGTATCCATAGGGTGTAACCCTGGAAAAGCCCTCTTGCTTGTTCATGAAATAATCTTTCAGCTCTGCAAAGATAAACATCTGTGGGATATGTTTGCAAAGAAGCTTGCAGCCTTCCAAATGCAGGGTCACTTTGGAGTGCTTCCTTACCAGCAATAATTTTTCCTCATCAGACTTTCATTCTTTAAGCTGTAAATTTTGAAATAATACATTGAATTTTCTGGCACATTTAATTTTCTTTGTTAACTGTTTTTCCTTGATAGTAATTTGCTCACCTGGTGAACATCTATATACTTAAAAAAAATCTTTGTTTTTTTTACTCATACATGTACAGTGGCTGCTCTTGATAGGGTCGTGTGAGTTGGGTGTGGATAATTTTATTATTATTACTAATGGTGATATCAGGAAAACCAATTTCATTCAAAACCCTGCTCAGCCATAGCGCAGAACATGGGCTATGTGTTACAATGTAAGGGGCTTATTTTATAGCCAAGCCTGAAATCATGATTCTGAAAAACATAAAGCAAACAGAAAAATCAAGTTTTGTGAGGTGGTCAGAAAGAGAAAAGAAAAACTTCCCCCACCCCCAACCACCACCATTTTCTCTTAGTGTGCAGCTTCCTTAAGTGCTGCTTATCCCAAATTTTCCCTCATTCCCTTCTTTTTAAGATTATAATATTGAAATATTATTCTTTCTACTTTCTGAAGTATTTTTTTCTCATTCGACCTGTGACGTATTCCTAAATTTTTTTCTTTAAAAAAATTTGGAGAGTAAGAGACCAGATCAACTATAGCACCTTTTATTTGAAGACTTGAGGGCATTGCAATGTGAAGAGCAGAGCTGTTTTTTACCTTGATATTAGAGGCTGATCCAATAGTTGCAGAGGGAGCTAAACTGGATAGCTTGAGGATAGAAATTTAATGAAGTATTTTGCAGCATACTTACTGTCTTTCTTTTGATTCCGGTCCCTTTCTGTGTACTGTTCCTATCGATAACCTTCTCTCAGACACTGAGAATAATGGGACCCTTTGCCCTTCCACACCGCTTTGTCTGTGTCAGAAATGAGCATGCACCAGCAGCACCTAATATGCATGTGGGGGTGCTCACTGATGTGTCCTGTTGGAATAATCAGCTCAGGCTACATGTAAATTAATCACTTGAAAACTAAGAAAAAATTAAAGAAATTATTCTACTTTAGTGTTTCTCTGCAGCATTCCACCAAGTTTTGGCATACTGATTCAGACTAAGTTACCCTCATCCTATACAGAGCTGACTTTTGTTTTTATTGTGAAGTCCTGCACAGTAACCAACATTGATCGTGCTCTATCATAGGGAAGAAAATTATGAAATCTTAAATTATATGGCTCATTTTGTAGAAAAAGTCTCAGCATTTTCCAGTTTATTTACAAGTACTCTAGAAAGTTTGAGTAGACTAAGGTGTGCTGTAATTGAGGGAACAGAAACAGTTGTATTTTCCATGATGTTCACCTATCGTCTGGGGAAACTTCTCCAGAGCAGAACTTACAGCTCTTTCTTCTGGAATGTTCCCACTTGACTCTAATAATAATTTGCTCAATAAGGGCTACATTCAATGATTTCTTAAAAAGTGATAGTATCTGAATTATTGCTTGTATTCTCAGGAGTGATACCACCACTTCACTCTCGTACTGATTCCTGCTTCTAATCTGCAGGCCACATCAGGGTTAAAGGTGGCTCATTTCATAGCATTAAAGTTCTGGTCACCTGAGAGCGCTGTCAATTTAGATAATGTCGTATCCACGTTTTATTTTGTTAATAATAGCTTTATTGAGCTGTAAGTCATAATCCATATAATTTACCCAGTTAAAGTATATAACTCAACTGTTTTGAATGTATTCAGTGTTATGAAACCATTACCATGATTACTTTTAGAACATTTTAATCACCCAAAAAGAAACTATTTATCTTAGCAGTTGCCCTCCTACCTGCTCCCAACTGTGAGCTACTATTAATCTATTCTCTGTATTTATGGATTTGCTTATTCTAACATTTCATATAAATGAATTCATACATTAGGGGGTCTTTTGTGACCTGCTTCTTTTGTATAAAAAGTTTTCAAGCTTCACCCATACTGAAGTATGTATCAATAACTTCATTAATTTTTATTGCCCAATAATGTTCCATTATACAGATCTACTGTGTTTTATGTATGTATTAGTTGATGAACATTGGGTCATTTCCATTATTTGACTTTTTAATAATAATGTTGTGAACATTTGTGTACAGATTTTTTATGGACATGTATTTTTAACTCTTTAGGGTACGTGTCTAGGAGTAAAATTTCTGTGTCATATGATACCTCTGGGCTTAACTTGTTGAAGATCTGCCAAACTATTTTCAAAGTTGGCTTCACCATCTTACAAACCCACCAGCATTATATTAGGATGCCTTTTTCTCTACATCTTACCCACACTTGTTATCAGCTCTTTATTATAGCTGTCTGAGTGGTACAAAGTAGTAGCTCATTGGGTTTTTGATTTGTAACTCCTTAATGACTGATAATATTCAGCAGCTTTTCATATACTTATTGCAAAAATGTCCATTTTATCATTTAGTCATTTGTAGTTGGGTTATTTGTGCTTATTTTATTAGATTTGTAAGAATTTGTTTTACATATTCTAGATACGGGTCTTTTAACAGTTAACAATTTGTGACTATTTTCCTACATGTTGTAAGCTGTCTTTTCACTCTCTTGATGTGATCCATTAAAGCACAAAAATTTTTAAGTTTGATGAATTTCAGTTTATCTATTTTCTTTCTATTTTGGCTTACAATTTTTGTGTCATACCTAAGAAGGCTTTGCCTAATCCAAAGTCACAGTCACAAAGATTTAAACCTGTTTCTTCTAAGAGTTAGTATATAATTTTAGTTGTTTACACTTAAGTCCTTGAGCAGTTTTGACTTAATATGTATTGTGATATGACATACAGGTTCTGCTTCTTTCTTTTATATACCCCTACTCTGTCATGGTGAAATCATTTGTTGAAAATTTTCCCCACTTAACTATCTTAGCATCTTTTGTGTAAAATTAGTGGACCATAAGTGTGAGGATTTACTTTTGAGCCCAGTCATATCCCATTGATCTATCAGACTGTCCTTATGCTGGTACCGTGCTGTCGTGAATTTTGTCGGTGTTTAGTAAGCATTGGAATGAGAAAGTGAGTCCTATCAGGGTTAGTATCTCAAGATTATTTGGGCTGTTGGGGGTCCCTCAAGTTTTCATATTAATGGAGATTAGTTTGTCAATTCCTACAGTGAAGCCAGCTGAGATTCTGATAGGCATTATACTGACTCCGTGGAACAGTTTAGGGTTATTGCCATCTTAACAATGTTTCTTCTGATATGTTAATGTCTTTCCATTTATTTGAAGGGTTTTTTTTATTTTTTCTAGCAATGTTTCCTAGTTTTTCAAGTGTAAGTTTTGCCCTTCTGTCATTGCATTTATTCCTTAGTACAGTAATTTACAACTATTGCAAATAGAATTTTTTTCTTGATTTTCTTCTCTGATTTTCCATTGCCACTATACAGAAACACAGTTGATATTTCAATATTGATGTTGTATTCTGTAACCTTGTTGAAAGTACTTGAGTTCTAAACACCTCTGGGATTTAGGGGCAAGAGTTTCTGCTACTGCTCTAAAAGTTGAAGCACACTTCATTTTGTCTTTTATCAAGGCTGTGTAAGGATACTCTTCTCATTTTTACTGAACTGTGAATTAGAATTGATATGCCATCCTTTTGCTGGGTGAAGGGGAGAGGGCTTTTGAATATGCACTTCCTTGTAAAACTACACGAAGAAAGCTTCATTAGGTTTATGCAGTTAATAGTCCCTTTATAAAGAATTTGCATATAGGAGTTTTAGCAAGGGAATGAGGAATAATGTTGGTTTCTATATAGAAAACTAACATGAAGAGGTGACAAGGGTAAACTAGGTCAAATAAATCATTGGTTATATTTGGCTTATGCTTAGGTTTGTACAAACAATTGAAGTCATAGTTTTGTTTTCCATGCTGTCCAGTAGATAAAGTAAATGATGCTACTCAAGGTGTTTATTTCTAGATGGGAAACTGGTTTGTTTAGTGTTATATAATTTAGGCTTCTCTCCAAGGATATACTCCATAGCCATAAAGCAAAGATAAAATTCATCTATACAAGAACTGAACTTTGGCTTTATTAATACTTTAGGCTGAGTCATACTTACAGTGCCCTAATAATATAAGTGAATAGCAAGACATACAGCAAAATGAATATTTGACCTAATAGCTAGTTTTAGCAACTACTGTAATAAAATGATCTTTTAAAAAGAATAACAATTAATGACTTTTCATTAAGAATCACTTACATGCCCAGTAGAAGTGATATAATGAAAGGAAAGGGAACATAACTGAGAATCTCGAGATCACTGCTTTCAGGGAGCTTTTAGGGAAGGAAGGAAGGAAGGAAGGAAGGAAGGAAGGAAGGAAGGAGGGAAGGAAGGAGGGAAGGAGGGAAGGAAGGAAGGAAGGAAGGAAGGAAGGAAAGAGAGAGAAAGAAAAAGAAAATTCAAAAGGAAGGAAGAAAAAGGAATCAAGAGAGACAGAGAGAGAAAGAGAGGGGAAGGGAGGGGAAGGGAAGAGAAGGGAAGGGAAGGGAAGGGAAGGGAAGGGAAGGGAAGGGAAGGGAAGGAGAAAGAGAAAGGCCTCACAATGACGCCAATATGAGGAGGTGCTATATGTACAGCACCGAGTTTTTAAATGCAGGCAAAGAAATGGATTGATACAGGATGAAGTGGTCAGCAGTGTTTATTATTTGGGGCTGCTTCTAATTCTTATGAAAATAGTGGAGGCATGACTGGACTCAAGCAATAGATTATAAGTCTTGAGGAATATAGCAAGCAACAGGAAATGATACCTCTGGAAAGACAAAGGGAACTACAGCAAAATGTTGAAATCTAGTTCTGGTTATTCAACAGCACCACTCTAGTCAAGTTAATTACTAGTTTCTGCAGTTTCTTTGGGCATGTCATTGTACTTGTTGGGAACATTTTCTGATGCCTTTGACTAGACAAGTCTACAATAATATGGCAATGATTGGATGGTGATTAATGGTTTAATGAGTGTGAGTTTAGTGTAAGAGTGAATGAAGATACCCAGTATGGTGATCAGTTCAAGAACTATTCTGTTCTTTATGTTTTCATTAGTCTTGATGGTTTGGTTTGAGATTGTACATAAATAGGTTTTCAAGATGTTGGTTAAAGGAGGGAGGCAGTAAGCATAAATAAAACAACTTGAGGAGTAAAAAGCATGTGATAGTTGCTTAAGAGTTTTGCTAAATTAGATGACATAGCTTTTTATGGTTTTTCAAGGAGCAGTCTTGTTGTGTAGTGGAAACTAGTCTTGAACTCACTATGTAGCCCAGGCTAGCCTCGAATTTACAATGATCCTCCTGCCTCAGCCTCATAAGTGATGTAATTACAGCATGCTCCACGATGCCCAACTGGACAACCCTCCTCCAGTTAGGGTTTCTACAGTATTTTCTCTAGGTTTGAGTTGCTTGTAGGAGTGTACTCCCACTATCTCACCACTAGGTGGGCTGCAAGGTTCCTGGGAGTGGTCAGCCTCCTTTAATGGGTCAACATGTCACCAAGGCTCTATCATAGCATAATTTGAACCAGAACTGTCTGGCACCAGACAGTTAAGTAAATAAGCTACTGTGGTACTTAGTATTTCATCTAGAATGTTTTTTCTAAAGTGGCAAACATTCTTGGTAGCACTGACTCTTTGATACCTTTTTATGTGTGTGTGTCAAGGAACAGCCAGTGACATTGGATACATTCTTGTAGCACTTTGCAGTTTACAGAGCAGTTTCATATTCCATTATTACATTTCATTCTCATTTCTACTCTGCTCAAGTAGCCACGGTTTAGAGTATCATACTACTAATACTATTACAGTACTGTTATTCCTATTACAAACATGTTCAGAGAGGTTAGGTAACATACATATAGTCAAACAGCTTCACAGTAGCAGATCTGAGATTTCAATCTCTTTTCCTCAAAACATGTTTACTGGCTTTTATTCCACCATTTTTTATGGCATCCATAGGACACTGAGATTCAGGGAGGCAAAGGAACATAACTGGCTGCTTGAAGGTGACACTGCTCTTGAGACTTCTAGGTCTTTTATCCATCCACTTGACTGGGTTATGTGGAAGTTATGGGTGCCAATAAACTTGCTGTTCTAGTTTAAAGACTACATTTATTCAGCAAATATTTATTGAGTGCCTACTATATGCCAACTTCTGTGTTAGGCATCCATAATATGGCAATATTGGAAAAAGCAGAAAAGAAACCTCCAGAGAGCTAACAATTTAGTGAGGGGAGACGTGGACTTTATTAGAGGGTGATGAGGGTCACGAATAACTTAGCAGAGTGTGAGAGACAGAGAGTGATGGGAGGCATTTTATATTTGCTGGTCAGAGGAGGCCTTACTATGGAAGGTTATGTATGAGCAGACAGCTGAAGGAAATGAGGAAGTGACCCACAGAATATCTAGAGATAGAATATTGCAGAACACAAATGGCCTGAGGCAGGAGCACACCTTGTGTGATAGAACACAGTGAGGAGCCCATATGCCTGGGTTACATAAGTACAGTGTGGTAGAGCATGGCACCAAAATAAAGGGGGGTGTCATAGGCATTCCTTAAGACTGGATTTTATCTGAGGTTTTGAACAGAGTAACTTGATCTGATTTAAAATTTAACAGAATCCTTCTTCATAACATCTATTGCTCTTTGATATACTTTTATATGTTTACTTATTTTCTGCGTGGAGAAGAGCCTGTGAGAGCAATGGTGAAGCAGGCAGAGGAGCGTCCTGCAGTGGGAGACAGTGGTGAACAAGTGGAAGACAATGGTGACTTAGGCAAAGGTAACAGAGGAGCTAAGAAAGAGCTGAATTCATGATACGTTTGGAGATGGGACCAATAGCATTTTCCTACAGATTGGATATTCATTATAAAAACGTGAAAGGAGACAGCCATAACTGCCAAATTTTTGTTGTGAGCAATTAGGAAAATGAGATCACCATTTATGAAACAGTGAAGACTGTAATATACGTAGAGAAAGTGCATGGGGTGGGGTAAGCATCAGGAGGAGTTCCGTGTGGGACATATATTAAGTTTGACTTATCTGGTGAAAAACCTGAGGGCTTCTCAGGTTTCATACCCTGCCCTCAACTTTCCTGTTCTTCAAGGAAATGGAACAGGCTCTGAAAAGATCACCTGGGCTTGCCCCTCCCCCCTTCATTTTGGTGTTCATGGAGGCTTAGAAAAGAGTAGGGACTTATCCAAGTAGTCAAGACAAGAAGCTAGCAGTAGAACAAAGGCACAAACTCAGTTCTCTTGGATTTCAACTCAGTGGCTCTTTGCTCACTGTTCTGCTGAGGCCTCATTTGAGGGAAATAGTGAACCTTTTCATCTTGTCCAAACCTTCAACTAGGTAATTAGACTAAATAATGAATCAAAAACTGGAAAAACCATACATATTGGCTGCTACCCACAATCAAATGAAAATATTACTATTACATTTTTCTTGAACTACATCTCAAAATAATTTAATTGTGTAAAACATTGAACTTGGATCAAACTTAAAACCTAAAGGGAATCTGAATGGAAATGGCTGGAAATTGTAGAATATCAGAGTCCATGGAACCTTTTAATACAGCTAAGTCATTTTATGAGTGAGGTGCTGAGGCAAAGAGATAGAAGTGGACTTAACCACAGTCACCCAACAGGCTAGTCAGAGTCTGTTCTGAAAGTTGGCTGTATGCTACTTCCTAGAAAAATCTATATTAAGAAAGTGATTCCATACGCAGAACATAGAATTTCATAGCAATAGTAGTGACAGCACTTACTGAGTGTTCTGTGCTAAACTTTGCTACCATGTATAGACTATCATTTAGTTCTCACATCAACCTTGAGAAGTAGGCCCAGAAAGCTTAAGTAACTTGCCAAAGCATCACTAAACTAGGAAGTAGCAGAACTTGTGTGCACCCATAAGAAGTCCGACTTCTAACTATAAAGGTGTAACCACTGCCCTACATGAGCAGCTTCTCAGATTGCCCAGCCTTTCACCCTTACCATCCCACCAGACTGATGATTGGAGTGATTTCATTTTCTACTTCCCCAGTTATAACTCTAGTATTAACTCACCAAATAACGGTGTAACCTGGGGTTTCGGGGACTGTGGATAAGAAGTAGATATCTTATGCTAGACAGGAGAAAAGAAGATTATAGGGATTATCGAAAAGGGCCCACCATGAATCTGGGCTATTCA
Source organism: Dinomys branickii (assembly GCA_004027595.1). Classification (NCBI taxonomy): domain Eukaryota; kingdom Metazoa; phylum Chordata; class Mammalia; order Rodentia; family Dinomyidae; genus Dinomys; species Dinomys branickii. The sequence goes on along the minus strand of PVLD010014601.1, from coordinate 38,521 downwards.
GTGCCTGGCTAAATAGAATTACCAAGAAAATGGCTATTTAAATATCAGTAACTTTTATTTGCTTTACTGTATTAATTCTTCTGGTCATCAAAATAACTCCATGAGTTAAGTATTAATATCATTCACATGTTGCAGATGAAGAAACAGACACAGAGCAATAAATAACATGCCCAAGGTTATAGAACAAGTAAGTGGAAGAGCTTGTTTGAGAATCTAGGCAGTCTAGCTCCCCAGCTTAAGTTCCCCCACTATATTTAGGGAAAAGTGTGCTACTCATACTTGTGGGTAGAAGCCAGACTTCCTGGGGTGCACACAAATTGTGCTACTTCCTAGTTGTTTTGACATTTGGGCAAGTTACTTAACCTCTCTAGAGAGTTTTTAAAATGCAAAAACATTGAGCCTGAACTTCAAACATTGAGCAACTCTCATCCTATTTAACATGTACCACGTTCTTTTAAGGACTCTTTGAAAGCAAGATACCTAGGATCCCATGGAAAGTAAGTAGCAGAACCAATGTTATAACTTTTGACTCCAGATTACCATACCTCTTTCATCTTCATGACTCTGGCTCCCTTCTTACAATAATTTTTCTCTTTCTGTTCCTCCTTCTGTATTGTTGTATTACTTGCCTTTTTTCTTTTGTTTTTAAAATTAACTGACTCCCTCAACAATATTGAGCAGATAATTGGGAGAAGTATCAGAGCCCATCTCTTTCCAGACAGTAAACAAAAAGAGATAAATATCAGAGGAAAAGGACCATATATGGGACTTACACTAAGTAAGGAAGGAAACATCTTAGTCCCAGCAGGATGCTACCTCCTTCCTTCTAGACCCAAATGAGTGTGCAGAATCCTATAGGAAGTTATGAATGTAGATGTCAGATAACACTTTTGTTACTGTGGAAATGGATTCAAGTTACTGGAAGTCCCCATCTTCAGGTTTTCTTTTAAAGAGTGTGCAGTCATGTTGCTCATATAAATGACCTATTTTTAAAAAAAAACTGTCTGTGCCTGAGAGTATCTTTCCAAACTTGACATGTTGGACCACTTCTGTGAAACATTGTCCAATCTCTAATTAGATGAGAAGGTTAAGACTGTAGTAAAGACAGAAACATTTGATGTTTAATGTTTGAGTGCAAAAATGATTCCAAAACATGTTTTGTATTTGTTTATCCTGCCCAGTCCTGGATCTCTTTCATCTTTTTTTAAAGCAGGGTTAGCAAATGTGTAATCTTTGAGAGTTTCCAGTGGTTCATCTGAAATTTGTGTGATTAGTCTTTTACATAAAAATAAGTTAGACTGACCTATTTCAGTTACCTTAATAATATACCAAAACTCTTAACCATAGTCATATTCTTACATGTTATGTTGTTTACTTTGGATACTTCCCAGGCCTTGCTGGGATGGTGGGTTTATTCAAAATAAGAGGGTAAGATATGGAACTTAGCAGGGTGGACTTTCCTCTGGCGACATCACTACCCTTCCAGATTCAGCATTCACCATCCGAGATGACCCACAGTATCTGCGAAAAGCCAAATTGGGGGAACTGGGAATTAAAGTGATGAAGTAATGTGTTACCCAAGATTCTTAGTAATCCCCTCTACCTGAGTTCAGCTCCTTATCCCTTACCTGGCTTACTGCAGGGATCTCATGCCTCCTCTGTCCAGTTTCCTCTGCTACTGTTTTAATCCATACTGTACTCACGTCAGCAGACTTTCATGAAGTTTAGCTCTAGTCATGACAGTATCCTGTATTAAACAACCATTAGTCTATAAGCTCTGTGACAGTTGGAAGCCTGTCTGATTTATCTCCCTATTCTCAGTTTCTGGCATAGAGGACGCCTTGCGGAGCAGTTACATAATGTCATGTTAAACTTTTAGTTCGTTAGGCTAAGAGGTAGCCCAATGGTGGAGTGCTTGCCTCGCGTGTAGGGAACCTGAATTCGAGCCTCACTACCTTTCTTTCTCTCTGTCTTCCTCTCTGTCTCTCTCTCTCTCTCTGTCTCTCTCTCTCTCTCTGTCTCTTTCTCTCTCTCTCTCACAGACACACGTGTTCACACACACACACTCACATGCACATGCACGCACACACAGAATTTCAGCTGCCCCCCCCATTTGCTTGTAGGTTAAAATCCAAATTCTTTAAGTCTGGTATATTCAAGTCTCTTCATGATCTGGCTTATTTTTCTAGCGTGAATCTCTCGAATTCCCTTACAAACTTCTTCTATTCTACGCAAATGAATCTGACCACTGTCACTTTCATCTATCCTTGCCACTTTGTTCTTTGAACTTCCTGTTGTAGCTGTTACCATTTTAGCCTTGAAGGCTGTCCCAATTTCACGACTGTCTGTTCTTCTAAGCCTAGTTTAAAGCTTTCCACAAGATGAATTTTCTCATACTCCACCCCAAAGAGAGATGATCTCTGTGACAGTGTATGATTGAAAGAATGTTGACTTCAGTCTCCTCATCTGTAAATCAGGGCTTAAAATCTCTAGATTTTAATAATTCAAAGGGAGAAGATCAGAGAAGGTGACAGATGTTAGGCACAAGTCAAGAATCACTTTTTTAGATGTGTTTCTTGCTTTCTTCTTCATTGATATGGCACTTGCTCTCTTAAATTATAATTATTTGAAAAAATTATAATTATTTATATTCATGTCTAATATATCCACATAAGCATCTTTCTCCTTTAGGGAAAATGTCTTATCTTGGATATCTCCATATAAAACGTCTAATAGACATATCATGTGCTACATAACAGGTATTCTGTAAGTATTTCTTTATTAAATCATTCTGGAACAGTAGTATTAAGTAACTGGTAAAAACAATTTGTGGATCATAAATTTTACTTATAGAAGTATGGTACACAAGACAAAAGTGGTGATTGTTGCGTTCTGTTAAATTTTAATATTTGTAATGGGGTGTTCAAGCCAAGCATGCATGGAACATTGCCTCTTGAAAAGCATGGAGGAATTAAGATACTGAATTAGTATCACACAGAGCAAAGTCAAAGGAAAGATTACAGTTTAATATTTTTTTCTCAAAGTTGTTTCAACCCTAATCAAAAGTTGTCAGCTTGGATCAGGTGAGTCTGTTTCACCTATACAGTACACCTGTGATATATATGTATGCGTGTGTGTGTGTGTGTGTGTGTGTGTGTGTGTATATATATATATATATATATATATATTTTTTTTTTTATATGAGAGAGAGAGAGAGAGAGAGAAGACAGAGGCAGGCAGAGAGAGGGAGCACGCACATTCAGACTTCCACCTTTGGGACTGAAGATCTGGAAATACTGAATCTTAATTCTTTTTTTTTCCTGTTTCGTATCATGAATTGAACTCAGGACTATGTGCTTGCCAGGCAGGCACTTATGCCACTGAGCTATATCCCCGGCAAAGTTTCATTTTGACCTGGCACTGACCAACAGGAGATGAAAGGTAGCTGCCCCTCTGAATAGACCATGCGCTTTTTCCCAGTTTACCCAGGCATTACGAACCTTCTTCATTCACTTGTTACTTACTTGACTGGTACAGGTATTTGAATTTGCCATCTCTGTCAGATTTGCAACCTGACAAATCTTGTGAGGCTTCATTACTCCAAGAGCTTTTTCTCCTCAGATGAGAGGAACTGAAGAAAAGTACAAGCAGACCCATGATCAGACGAAATCTGGCACTGTATTCTGGCACAGCCATTTACCAATTGTATGATTTTGTGTTCTTTCTGATCTTCATGTGCTTATTCATCTATAGAGTGCCCTGCTTGCAGTGTTACTGAGAAGACTAAATAAAGGATCTTAATTAAAGGGCATGATCCTTTAGTAATTGCTGAAATTTTAAGTTCCTTTTTCTTATTCATCACACCCTATCTGTCTACTGGTCGGATGGCATCAGTAGTAAATTTACCCTCATTAAAGGCATTCAAAGACACTGGACCTGTTAGGAACCACAGAGGTTTAGATTCAAAGTAGATGATTCCTAGAAGCACTTCCTAACAATTTAGAAGCCTACAAATGGCTTCAAAATGCCAATCAGGGTAATTGTAGGCATATCTCACGTGGTTGGGGAATTTTAATAAGAAGCAAAGAAGCTGAAAGGTCCTCAGCAAAGAAGCAGGGGTCAGGACTAAATAAATGTGTCAGTTGACATTCCGGACTAGACTTTAGTTTTCAATAGCCTTTGGTTTAAAGCCTGGCTCTGACTTACTAGCTGTGAATTGTGGGCCACTTCAGCTTTCTGAGTTTATTTACATATTTCTAAAATGAAGAAACTAATACTTTCTTTTTTTTTTTTTTCCGGTACCGGGGATCGAACTCAGGACCTTGCGCTTGCCAGGCAAGCGCTTATGCCACTGAGCTATACCCCCAGCCCCAAAACTAATACTTTCTTAGGGGTTATTTTATTTTATTTTTTTGTACCTGGAATCAAACTCAGGACCTAACACTTGCTGCTGCTAAGTGTGCTGCACACTCGCGGCCATTCTTACTTGTTTTTTTTTTGTGAAGATAACTGAATAGATAAATGTAAAACATCTAGCTCAGTGCTTGGTCTACAGTAAAGGACCGATGATAAATTGTGCCTTAGTACCATCATCCATTATGGTTGTTATTATTATATCGGTCAAACAGAGCTTTGGAAAACAACTCCAGCTAAAGTACATGGGCTTTTCCCTAAGCCACTGCTGCCTGATCCTCCCTTCCACATAGCAGCTCTGTTTCCAAAATGCTTTGGCTGGAATGTTAAATGTAAGGTTATCGCAGATAATGGAGATCCTGATTTGCTTTGGTAATGCAAGTTATTAAATTACTTCCCTCAGCCCAGCTTAAATCTTTTTACTAGTTGATGCTTGCTTCAGAGTGGAAGACTGAGTGGCTCTGAGAAAAGAGCTAGTGATGAGATCCTTCTTCTCAGTCAGAGGTCATGGTGCTCCACAGGGAACAGAATGACCCAGTTCAAAGTCTGTGCCTTTGGTGAGTTTTGGGCTCCTACTTTTCAACCAGTCTCCATTGCATACATTGGTCCCCTTCCCCCACATAGTCACTGAGTAGGAATTTCCTTGACTCCTTCCATGGCATGGAGCCATCCCCCTTCTCATCCTTGTGATCTGCACAGCTGGCAGAAGGCAGCAAGTAGCAGACAGCAGGGGAAAGAAAGCCTTTTAGCAGTGAGAGCAAGCTTCACAGCACTACTGAATTTGCTTAGGAATCACTTGCTAACAAAGGACCTTCCTGACCACCTCTCAACACCTAAACAGATTAACTTTTTTTTAATGGCAAGTTATGTCTCAGGGAAGCTCCTTGCCTAGATATATTTAAAGATCTGCTGAGTCATTTAAGAGCAGCCCGAGGATAACAAGAGACAAGAACTATACCCTAGTACATGGGGGCATAAGTTGAGAGGTGAAATTTCTTTGGCTTTCTCCCATGGGGCCAAACATCATGACCTACTTTCATCCCCATAACTCTAGACAACATCTATTAGGAGATCTTATTATACCAGGTGTGGGCTCCTTAGTTTACAGAAGAGTGAGAGAAGGAGCATCCGCTCCAGTGAGTCTCCTGACTGCGATTTTAAAGGCCCCTGCTCTTGATAGCTGCAAGTATCATGAAAGTGTCAGTTTGATGTGTTAATTTCACTCTTTTCAAAAAGTTTCTGGTTCACCCACATTGTTACTATGGCACATGCCAGTTGCTAGAAAGTGATATATTCATTCTCTATGGTGCTTGTGACTTAGTATAGAAGTAAATAGCTAACAAGTGTTCACTGTAGATACACATTGAAGTGGTCTTAGAACCATTTGTCCCTCTGCTCTTCATCATGAAATTTGCAACCCTGAAAGTTGGCAAAGCCAAATTTACCCACAAGGTTCCTTGAGGCCATGTCAGACATGGGAGACGGATAAAGGAGCTAGAGATGGGAGAAGCAGAAGAAGCAACATGGTGTGGGTAGACAAACAGCAGGCAGATGTCTCAAAAGAGAAAGGAGCTTCAAGTCTGTGCCAAGGGGTTCACAGAGACTAGCAGCAAAGAGAAGCTCCACTGTGCTTTCACCATGCTGTTTATCTCCCTACCATCTAAACCCTCCTTCCAACACCTGCTTTTACTGAAACCACTTCTGGGCGGAGGACTCAGAATGGATTCAAACAGATAATTTTTGGATGACTTTAAAAGTTTGGTATTAAAATCTTTTTATCATTGTTAACACTAGCTTATCAAGTTGCCATCCCCAGAACTATGATGAAACAAGTAAGCTGAAAGATGCTTAAAGCTGGCAGGAAAGTTAGTTCTGTGCTTCCATTTTCTATTTGCATTCAGTTTTTAGATGGCTTTCAGAGGATCCATTAGGTGGCTTTCTTATGGCCAGTTGATAAGAGAAATAGTAGAGGGCTACAAATCAGGAAGGAAGCCACTGAACATGTTTGAAACTCAATTATTACAATCCCTAAGATGTATTATGTTTTGAGAGTCCACAAAGTCCTTTCAGGCCCCTTACCTCTTTCTACTTCTAAAGAGTAACTTAAAGGTAGATATGACAAAGATAAACATCTCCAGCTCACAGACAAGGAACTGAGATGAGAGGATAAAATTCAGAATCATTCTAAGGTAAATCAGAAGAGAAATGACATTATTAAGATTTGCAGCATGATTTTTAAAATTTTAAATCAATTTTTTAATGTCATTATCAAAATCTCAGGGTATATCCATACACATAGTATGACCAATCTATAAGTAACATTATCTTTTAGTTTGAGTACATGAATATGTAGCCTTATGATACATTTTAATCTAATCTTGTTTTCTAAAGAACAGAAGTGAAACGTGCGAAATTGCTGGATAAGGTCTTTGGGTGACTGAGATTGTCCTGGTGAGTTCAAACATTGTGTGTATGTATGAATTGTGTATAGAGGAAGAGGGTGGCAGATATTATTGTATAAGAGCTGACTTCAGATATATTTTTCCAAGTAAGTGATTAGCAGACTTGGAGCATTATCATCATACTTGCCTTGAAAACCCGACACTCAAGGCTTTTTTCCTACCAGGTGTAAATTGTGTCTGATCAAATATCACTCTTTCTTTTTAGCATTTACCTCTTAGGAGTAGGTATTATTAGATGTTTTCTATTTTCTTGTTTAATCCTGACTCTGATTCTAAGTGGTTCTTATTCTAATTTATGAGTGAGGAACTGAATTTTATAGAAGTCAATGATCTGTTCAGAGTCATACAATGAGTACTTCTGTGGATATGGGATTTGAATTTTGATTTTTCAGTTTTTTGTCATCTGACCTTAATGTTATTTTCACAATTCCAAACCACTTTAACTATATTTTTCATACAGGCCATTAAATCTCCCCTCCATTAGCCAAAACCGCTTGCCTCCCTTCAACATAACTCTTCCCTAACATGTGCTTAATAATCATCTGAAAAGGTTTTATAGCCTTCCTGGGTACTGTGGCCCAGAGTCTTAATTCAGGCTCTTAAGTGCCTTGGTTAACTGTAAAATGGAAAATCAAAGTCACAGCTAATTCAGGAAAAATAAGTTTAAGATGTGAACTTTCTGGGCAACTTGTCATCTCTTTTTTATTTCCTTACCTTCATAAATTTACCCACAAGGTTCCCTGAGGACTAGAAGTAATGGGAATCATGGAGAAATGCTTCCTTTTCTTTCTAAGAGTCTGTCAGCCAAATGTCACAACCTCCTGCTACTTCATTCCCTTTACAGAGGGGGAAGTGGGAGCTAGGCCTGAGATGCTTTCAGCCTTAAGTTCATATTAGGACGTTTTTTTACCTTCTCTTGCTGGACGGAAGTAGAAGTTGAAGAACTACCAAAGAGGCCAGGAGTAAAGAAGACCTGGTTCTTTCAAAAGACCAGTAGATCTATGCTTAAAATATCAGGATTTATGTTCAGGCTTTGTGGGTTACTCTCTGTGTTCCTCATCTATAGTTTAGAACATGAACTATAATTTTATAGATGCAACATGAAGTCTAAAAGAATTTTGTGAACTGGAAAAAGCCTTGTATATTGAAAGTGTAGCTGCTTTTAATATCATAAGCCAATGCTGTAAATCAATGATGAAACCTTGCCCAATTTTCCTAGAAGCCTAAGCATGTGTGGTTTCAGAGGCGGGTCTTGTCTCTTTCCCAGACAGTCATTGCAAATATGACCCGAAGGCTGTGGATTGCTTATGCATTGAGCAAATATGAAAAGAGGGTTATATATTTTGAGGTTTGCAGATATCAGCCAGAATAGCCCCCTCAAATCCCACCATATTTATTTGAACAACATTTGAAACCTGTTTCAATTGGGAATCTATATTTTTTTCCTTCTTTGCATAGCACAGGCATTTGTTAATGGGAGCAAAACATTACTCTTCTTTCCATTTCTGAGAATTAAATTGTGTCTCTGCCCTAGACATTAATTCAGAACAGTAAGTTGTAAGACAGATAGGTTAAACCAAAGAATCAGAGATGGTCAGAATTAAGAGTACCGTACAGTTATATCTCTTTTTATATAGATTAGGCAACAAAACCTGAGACAAGGACAGGAATGAGACTAAGTTTACAAAGGACGTCACTGGCACATTTGGATTGGAGATCTAGGGTTTCTACACCCTGGTCAGTACTTGGATGCCCTTTCTAGCTCAGATAGATGTTCTTTGATCTCCATGATTTTAACTCTTTTTACTATTTGCTGAGGACAGTGGAACCAGAGGTCTAAACTCTTGACTACAGTGGGAATATGTGCCCTCCCTTCTTTGTTTTGTCCAGGGGCCTGGCAGTCAGAGCACTGTGATCTTCACATACAGTGTTTTCATACCGCTGCCCTCATTAAAGCCACATTTTTAATACTGCCAATTAACAAAGTGATGGTTAGCATGGGAAAGGTGTGTTTGCTTATCTGCCCTATCCCTGACCCTAACCCACTGATCACAACAGAAAGTATTACCAGCTCTGATTTACCACACTCTTTTTCCTGTAGGTCCGGAGAGCAGAGAGTAGTTCCTCTTAAGTTATCTGTTCCATCTCTCTGCCTATGCCAAAGCCTGCCTCAAAGCTGCTGGAGGCTGGTTTGTACAAGACTTTATACAGGGCACCAGGGAAATGAATATAGAATGCTCCCAACATTCCCTGTCAGTTTTCTCCACTATACTCTAGCCTCACAGGTTGGAAGTTCTTCAGTTGAAAAATGACAGTTCATTTTCTAGGGTAGTGAGTGTTGTAAGATGTGGAGCATGACCCATAGGTCATACGGCATAATCTATTACGCATCTGGACTGGTTTGCTCAGTAAACTGTTTTAGCACGTAGTAATTTGGGGCAAAATACAGTGAGCTGAGGAGTTTTAGCAGCTCATTAATATTAGTGTGAACAAATATGTAATCACTTTTGCCAGTGCTATCCTTTTCATGCATACTGGCTTGCCAGCAGGAGTTCTACAGAAACCAACTTTCTTATATCCTCCAGTTTGTAGACTGTGCAAAGGGTAGCTCTGGCTTGCACATGCATGTGATTTGGTTTGATGTTTGTACATGATTGTGTACCACAACATGTGTGTCTGTTATTGTGAATCTCTTTCTCAACAGTGGTGATACAGAGATAAAGGAAAAGTGTCTGACTCTGTGTGCTTTGCTCATGGGACCATGTTTCTTCCTTTGGACCTGTGTCTCTGTATATTCATGTCCCCTGTGAAGTCAATGTGTCCTTGTCCTTTTACTAGTTTTTCAAACCTTATAACTGTACACGTCTTATAAGGTTTTTTACCTCTAGGTTTGGACATGTGTCTGTCTTTGCAGACATCTCTCACTCTAGGCTCACATGTTACTATGTCTGTATATACAACCACTTTTTTCTGTTCATGTGTGGTTTTTATTTGTGCGTTTGGAGTGGCTATTTTGTGGGCTTAATTAGCCCTTCTATCTGTGTCTGCTTCTGTATCTTTTTTTTTACATCCTTAAAGTCCTGTCTCTATGTGTTTCTGTGAATATAGGATTTGATACATATGCTTTCTTAATTTGTGTATCTTTGAGCATGTCTCTCTGACTTGGTTTTCTGGACTTCTGTAAATTTTGGCTTATTTGTATTTTGCACATATTGATTGAAATCAACCACATCATTTTTGTGCATGTTTTCCTTTTTTTAAATTTTTTGTGTGTTAGCGCACACAACTATGACTTTGAGGAGAACTACTTACGTTTGCAAACAGTTATGTTCCTATCTCTACATCTTTCAGTGTACATGTGAATGTATACGTACTCATCTGCATATCTTTCTATTGTTCCGTGACCAGATGCTTCCATGTAAATGTCCATGTGTCTGTTTCTATGGTGTTGGCAGTCTATGCATATGTGCCCTTTGTCTCATAAGAAATTGCCCTGTTTTCTAATAAATCTATTAGACTATTTTGTGAGATAGTTCACATGTCTTTTGTTTTTAACCTTTCTGCTTATCTTACAGCTTGGTGGCCATTGTGATACTTAGGTATGTATTGGTATTTAGATGTGCATAATTAATCACGTAAGAAGCCAGAAGAGTTAAAATTGTATACATTATAATTTTGGTAAGAAGACATTTGTACAGAACTGTTGGGAGATGAGTGCTATGGAGACTGTAAATATTTTCATGTTAATTTCAATACGTGGATGAATTAAGTTTGAAAGTTAGATGACGGATGAGCTATGTGCCACTCAGTATACTGATAGTAAAGAAAGTATTTATTTATACTTCCAAGTCATAGTTGTGTTGTTCATCCCTGGGTTAGAAGGTGTATTACTTTTGTACTTTTGCTTGGTTGTTGTTTTGAACATGTATCACAGATGGCATCTTAAGGATATAGAGCTTTGAGATTGATTTAGCACAAAGACACCAATTAAAGCATGCCAGAGAAGTGGGCATGTTCTTTCTTACCTATGCACTCTACCAGGTGATCGAAATGTAGTTCACAGGAGAGAAGGGATGAGGGTCATGAAGGGAAGTTTATCTGGGCTCCATCTTTCCCTGTCATGATCTATTGTGTCAATTCAAGGAATATTGTAGCACAGTAGCAGGGATACGGAGTAGGTCAGCTCTCCTTTATTTTCCTTCCTGGTGAAAAGTTATCTCCTTTATTTCAAGTGTTTGGTACTATTTTTTGTTCTTGTTCTACTGTACCAAGAAGGAAATTCCCAAATGTAACATACCTATTTATTATACTGGTTTCTTTACAAAATATTAAAGAGGGAATGCTAAATATCACTGAAGCTGCCATGCAAGCTGATCCACTAATATGAACAGACAATATTCAGGACATTTCTGCATCCCATATAGGATATCTGTGGTTCATACTAGAGGCAGCTATGATTTTTTTGATAGCAGCATATTTTCATGTGTCTAGTGTATAGGCAGAATTCCTGAGCACAATTCTTTCTCAACTATAGCAGTCTCTGAGAAGGTGCCCACTAATGAAATACTAGACTCAGTAGAAACATGTATTCATGTGGGTGTAGAAAATTAATTTGGAACTCAGATAAGGGAACATCTATCTAGAAGTCAATTACTTTATGTTCAGTAAAGAGAATGTTCAATGAGTATTTTAACCTGGTCCTCCTATAAGGTTGTAGGCAAGTTAGTCAAGGTTATTAAAATTTTTTTAAATTGATAATAGCCTAAGCTATTTACATACAATTGACATAATAGTTAAATTATCATATGCATTTTACTGTAGCAGGCTATCTTAGCTTAGTGTGAATTATTGAAGGTAATTACAGGTGGCACATGCCTGTTATCCCAGCACTTAAGAGGCTGAAGCAGGAAGATCAACACAAATTCCAATAAGCCTGGAATTATTTTATAATTCAGACAATTGAATGGAAGATTTTCTTGTGCTGTATTGATTTAAATACAGAAATCTGTGGTACTAGATTCCAGTCAGGAAATGGAGGTTTGTATGTTGGTCTCACATTTTGACTAATCTGGGTAATTTCACTATAATTTCTTCATTTTCATATAGTGGTAATAAAACCTGTCTCATTAACTACCAAATGGTTACACATGATCACTTATTTAGGAAAAATATAAGAAAAATGAGACATTAGGGTCATTTCTTATAAAGCAAAATTATTCAGTTAAAACAATATTCCAAAATTGTCTCTTGCAGTAAATCTTGGCCATTCTCTTTTTCCAGGAAAGTAGTTATCAAGTCTGACTTTGCCTTTTCTGGGGAGGGAGGTGAGTACTAGGTTGAGTAGGAGTCATCGCTTTCCTGAGCTGATATATCCATGGTAGAAATTAATTGCATATTTGATATAAAGTGTCCACAGCTATTATGACCTTGGATGTATAGTGACCTCCTTATTTCCTTTAAATGAATTGTAAAACAAAATCTAACTCAGTATGCCTGGTGAGATCTCATGACAACATATCCAATTGCAAAGATACTTCTTTCTATTCTCTAAAGCAATGGAGGTCCTAGATGATGGCCCATTTACTGATAGATTAATCTGTAAGATACATTAATTGATAGATTAAATCTAATATGACTTTTAAGATTCTAGTGTGTGAAAGAAAATAGTGCCTTGGAGTCTATCATGATTTTCTATGAAACATCAATTCAGTTTTTTTGTTTTACTGGTGTGTTGAAAGCTGAATTTTGAGTTGTTAGGAGATCATTAGACTGCAAGATAAGTTTTGAGCTTTGAGGAATGAATGCAATCCAGCCAGTCTATCAAATTTATCACTTTTCAAATAGAAAACTCTGCTATGTGTTTTCCTACCTCATGGTACTAGTCAAAACTAATTAAATACCCAAATCAGCATTCTAGAATTATTCCACTGTGCTTAAAGTGCTTTCTATGATGACCCTCTTCTTTATTGTAAAGATATTATGTACTTGTGAAATACTCTGATAGTTTACTCCTGATAAAAGCCCAGGCAGGTAGACAGCAATATTTAGCCTCATTTTATTTTATGTATTTTATTTTATACCTTGGGTACTAGGAATCAAACTCGGCCCTCATGCTTTCCAGGCAGGTGCTGCACCACTGAGCTAAATGCCTGGCCTCCCCCAGCCTAATTTTATAGAAGAAGAAATTGAGATTTAGATTAACTTGGCAAGGTTCCCACACTAGTGTGATAGAGTAAGGATATGAATGTAGCACATAATTATTTCCTCATAAGTATTAATTTTCTGATTATATGGAAGTCTGCGGTCTAGTCTTTCTCTCTGCTGTCTGATCATTCTACAAAGCAGAAACTGGAATGTCATTCAGATGAAATTTCTACACTTTCAATGGGCCATTAACAATGCTCAAGTTAAAGCAAAGCAAACAGAAACAACTCAAATAGTTCAATTAAAACACTTCAGAAAGTACTTGTGAACATTGAACCTTAGATAATTTGGCTTTGAACTGGAAAGGTGGAGTGAAATGGAGGAACCAGTTCTCCCTGGATTCGTATTTATTTATCTTGCTATTCTGCCATCTGGGCCAACAGTTCTATTTGTTCTGAATAGCTCTGTGACGTTTCTCTAATTTGGGAAAGCAGATTTGGCACAGACGGATTGGTTTTCTTGAGGTATTATATAGAGGGCTACACGGACTTCTAAAGACCATTCCAACCCTTTGACTCTGACATTTTCTCGGGATCTTCTCATCCCAAGCCTTGATTTGTGATACCATTTTTCCTTCATTTTTTTCATTAAAAGCAGAATATGTAAGCAGATTGCATTGACTACGTGGAGAAGATTTCGTGCACCATCACTATTTGACCTGTCATTTAAAGATGATATTAACACTGGTTGTACATAGGGGCCACTGAGGTCCAGAGTGGGTGGGAGACTTTCCTAGGTCACATAACTACTTATTGTCAGAGTAGATACCAAGTGTGAATTTGTAGACCTTGTGGCTTTACCACTATCAATTTATTTTATTTTGAAAGCTTTGGAAATAATAATTAACTAGATGTACAACTTCTGGCAATTAAAACAAATGCATGCTCATCCTCTGCTGAGTAGTATATATTTCACAACTGAGTTAACATTGTTCTTAATCTTACAACTATTGAAGAAGAAAAAAATCCTTATCTATTCTCTGGGTTCTATTTTTTTCATCTGTGAGAAAGGACACTAGTAGTCTATGATCTCTGAGGTCCCTGCCAATATTAGTAAATGTTGTTCTTTTAAACAGCAACTTCAGTCTAATAGTGGAAGGTCTGGGGGATACCACTCACAGAGGCTAATTTGAAAAATATACTAGTGACTAAGTGGTTCCTTCATAACTTATCTTCTAGAATCAGAGTTGGATTTGGCTTTCATTCTTCTCCACCTACCCTCTCAACAAGAGAGGCAGCACCTATTTAGCGTGTATACTTCGTCCTAAGACTGCATTCCTAAAAACACCCTTTGTCAAATGGAAATATACTCATGGCCCAATGACCCATTGGCCTAGTATGAAAGTATGCAAGTGTGTGTTCTCAGTTTTGGCTTAGGCCCATTTCTTAATTTGTGGAGAACTTTCATGTCATCTACCTATGACACTTAGGGAAATTGCTACCATTATATTTCCCTCTTGTTTGTCAGCTTTCATTGACTAGCATTGTGGCAGAAATCTAGTCTGTTATCCTAAGAACCTTGGCAGGAGTATTGAGTTATTTAAAACTTGGATCCACTGTAATGTTTTATAGATTCTTCCAATTGCTCTTTAGATTTTGGAGGACAAATTCTAGAGAAGTGCTATAATTAGTCTAAGCAAAGGAAGAGATATCAATGAGGCTTGCTCTTGTCATATAAACATGAGAATTTCTGACTAGTGACATGGGGAAGGATAATTTTTTTTCAAATTTAAAAATATGGACAGTGCACAGGATTTCTGCTGATTGAATTAATAGGGTCCTTCTGGGATCTAAGGCTTCTTTCGAGTGAACTGAATATACATAGAGGAAAGAGTCAGGTGTGCTGAAGGTGTGAGAATTAGGCCATGAAGGAGCACATCTTCAAAGATCTGTGAAGAGACTTACTGGGCAGTGGTGGGAAATGAAGTGGGGTTAGTGAAGATATATTTGCACTTTATTTTTTGAAGGAGAAGAAAAGAGAAAAGGAAAAGCTGGATTATCCATCCATTAAAAAGAAACCTTGAAAGAGGTCCAGATATCATTAGACATCCTTGACTTCTTAAAAATGATAAGTGTTTGTTTGTTTTTCCCTTGATAATTGTAAATCAGAGAGGTCAGACCATTTCCTTTTTATTACAAAACATTGAGAGGGTGTGGAAATAATTGTAGGCAGTTTCATTGTGGCTGTCAGAAGTTTTGCCCAATGTCTTTACAGTCTATATGGAATTATCTGATATGAAGATAAGCTTAATGCTCCATGAATTATCAAAATGGGATAGCAGCTCTACAACTGAGCTGCACCTCCAGCTCCCAATACTGCTTTTTTTAAGAAAAAAAAAAAATGAAATGCTGTAACCAGATACCTAAAGGCGGACAACAGGGACTTGGAGAAAGTCATAACTTAAACACTGAGAGATACCGAGAGAGGCCGATGATTATAGGAGTAACATCCACAGCCATCTCTCTCTTTGCTATATGTCAGATTGAAAAACATATGGAAGCTCCATTTAGTGTTTTTGAATTATAACTGGGAACATCTTAGTTTGCTAACAAGTTCATATGCTATTTCCTTTACCTCTTACGTTGGAATATATCTTTGGGGTCGGCTCTATTACTAACCGTTATGTTTATCTGGTATACTTTTATCTACACAAGAAGCTACTGTATATTTAAGTTAGGTAAAAATCTGTTTTTTCCTCTAAACCTTTATTAGATTAAGTTCCAAGTGAAATGATAAAATAAGACAAAATACATGGTTAGAGTGATGATAGCAAGAATCCAAGAAATATACTTGAAAAACCCAGGGAACCTCTTGATTTTTATGTACACTACACAAGTAAAATTTTCTGTAATCTAATTGCCAAACCAGGAGACATAGTACCTACAGCAAAAAGAATTCTTTATTTAGAAAGATAAAAGGGGTGCGATCCCATCAACAATAACTGCAGACCATGGAGCCCTCATGGAGAGTCAGAATATGAATATTTTGAGCTCTCAAGTTAGATGAGGCTTTTACTTCTGGCCCGCAATATTCTCTTCTAAATATTTTCCCCATAGAGTATGAGTACTAAGAGTGGTGAAGACCATAATGTCCTGTGTGGATCCACTGTGTTACTGACAAACACAATTTGCTGTTAAATAGGAGCCTAACTTCCTCGGCACTCTACCTGTCTTCAGTGCTTGTGGAGCAGCTGCCATATTGAATGTGTACATAGGTAAGAAGACCAGGGAATTGTGTTCCTAAATTCAATCTTGACCTAGGGCCTTGGAGCTACAATTTAAAGAGCGGCTGTTTATGGAAAGAAAACCATGGAAGGGAAGAAAGACAAGCTAGTAAGTATTCCCTCTGGATGTTTTTATCCATGCCTGGACACCTTGGTTTCAGAGGTCATGTTTTCAGCAATGGCCACCAGAAGGGGAGCTTTTATTTTGCAGAATCTTTTTCTGGAACTGCTGTGATAAAAGTTGGCAAAGAGAGTTTTACTCAAGCACATGAGCCAAAAGAGGGTGCTGCTGGTAGAGATGGTGCTCCTTCTGGAGTTCTCTTGTCCTTATATATCCTGGCTGCATAACCCTCATCTTTTCCATTTGTTTTTTTCTCTCTGGGAAAATGTTCATGATAGATCTTCATAAAAGGTGCATTTGTTTTTTTATAGTTTTGTAAGATGCATAATACATACCATAAATCTTATTCATGTAAAGTGTACAGTTCAGTGTTTTGTATACTCAGAGTTGTGAAACCATAACCCAAATCAGTTTTAGAATATTTTCATTATGTAAACCTTATGCCCATTCACAAGTACTTCCTATTTCCCCTTTCCCTCCAGCCCTACACAATCATGAATCTACTTACTGTCTTTGTATTTCTATCTATTCTAGATGCTTCATATAAATGAAATAATGCAATCTGTGGGTATTTGCATCTTACTTCATTCATTTAGCACATTTTTTTCATCCACAACATCACATGTGTAAGCACTTCATTCTTCTTTATGGCTAAATAATAGTCCATGGTATGAACGTACCACAATTACTTTTCCATTCATCACTTGATAGCTATTTGAGTTTTTTCCACATTTTCTCCTATTATAAATAATGCTTCTATGAATGTTAAAATTTAAGTTTCTGTTGGAACATTTATTTTTGTTTCTCTTGGATATATATCTAGAGAGGAATGCTTGATTAATGGTAACTTCATGTTTTATCTTTTAAGGAGCTGACTTTTTTCCAAAGCAGCTGAACCTTATTTATATGCTCATTGACATTATAAGAGACTTTCAGTTTCTCCATGTCCTCAACATTTGTTACCATCCTTTTTAGTTTGTTATAGTAACCACCCTACTGGGTGTGAAGTGGGATCTCACTGTGTCGCTTGATTTGTATTTCCCGGATGACTAATGATGTTGGACATCTTTTCCTGTGCTTGCTGGCTGTTTGAATATTTTCTTTGATCCTACTTTTGGTAATTTCCAAATTGAATTTTCTTATTATTACTGAATTTAAAAATTTATTTTTGATGCATTTGTCTTTTTTAAGATGATGTTTCATGCTGTTTTCTAGTAAGCATTTGTGTTTTTCTATATATTTGAGCTGCCTTAACCACTTCCCTGGATATGAATGCCAGCAGAATCTGAGTGGCCTTGGCTTCCTTGCTTAGAATGCAGCCCAGGCGCAGAAATTTATCAGAAATGTATCAGAAATTTACCATTCCATCCCCACTCTTATCTGGAACAAGGAGAATCAACATTTAAATGTCTGTGTTTTTTGTTGTAGTTGTTGTTATTTGTTTTGATTTTTAATTTGGTTTGGATGGGATAGAGACCTTTTCTTTTAGTTTTGTCTTATCCAGATGTGAACAGTTAGGGCAGGAACGTAATATGAATGAGACAGAAAATGAGTACATTTATGTAAATCAACATATTTATGTTGATCTGTATGATGGGCCAGTTCACTGAGGCTACTTTAAAGTGCTTACAAGACTTGTCCAACGGGTATTTACTTTACGTTTAGCCTGTGTACTTGTAGGTGAAACAATGGGCATAAATAGTAGCCCCCTCTACCTCCTCCACTTTTCCTTTAAGCAGTTTATGTTAGTAAGTAAACAACAAAGTAACCTGAGTTACACAATCCAATGAGAGAAGAAAAAGAACAGGTTTTTAAAGTTCACAGTTCAAAATTTCAAAGATTAGTTTTGCTATTTTTTAGCTGTGTTCTTCTGCATGTTATTTTGCTCCTCTGAAACACCTTTATTCACCATTAATGTTGGTGAGGTTTATAAAGTCCCATGTTGTTTAAACTGTGTAAGGATAAAATGAAACAATGAGTGCAAAATGCTTGGTACACAGTAAATGCTCAACAAACTACCTGTTATTTTATATTTGAAGATAGGCAAGTGGGTTTATTATCTGTACATTAACAGTGCAATCATGTCTGAGATTGTATTAAAGAATCCACACCCAGGATAGGCTGGGAAAAAGAATTTGAACATTTACTGCTTTATCTAGGCATCAGTGCTTAGGAATTATTTATAGTTTTGTCTCGTGATTGTCCTGAGGAGACTGCTACCCAGGAAAAAATTTCTATACTTATTTCTTATACTTTCATTATATATATATATATATATAATATGTTATATTATATATGTATATATAATGTCTTTAGAAGAACTTAATACGTTTTATTCACTATTTATATAAGTCCTCTGAAGGAAATATGTAGTCAGCATCAATTCTGTTTTTCAAAGGAGACAACTGAGATTGAAAGACATTCAATAACTTGTCAAAGTCCATGCAGTAGTTAGATGGTAAAATCTGAACCTTATTTCCGGGGAAGCTCTCTTTTATTCCTCCTTACACCAAGACTAGTGGGAATACATTCTCTTCACCAGCTTTTTGTTAATCTTGAAGATCCTTTCAGGGGCTTAACTTCGGTAAGGTTTTTCATGATTTCTTGTCTGCTAGTGTGTCTACACCATTGTCATTGAATACTTTTTAATACTCCTGGTGAGTAGCTTTGCCTTCAAAAGGACCCTGAAAACTGTGGAAGAAACTGCAGAGGATTGGGTGGGCAGGCACCAATCACTTTCAGGGCTTGTTGACTTTTTATGAGGCTACTTACAAAGCTACTTTGTATTACCTAAAAGCACTTCAGAAGAATGTTATGAGCTCAAAACAGGCACTTTGAATGAGGTAAAGGCTGTAAGCATGGGTGGAAAATGTGGTAGATGATTGTCTTGCATTATTTTCATTAATGTCAAGCAAGTAGTCCTTGAAATGCTATTTCAATAAGCATTGTATAATGTTGAAAATACTGTTACAGATTTCTAACATGAAGCTCATAAATCTGCAATTCTCTGTCATCCTAGGCACATGAAGGAAAATTTATGAGCTTCAGGTTTCTATGCAATTATTAAAGCATCTTTAATCTGATTGAGTTTGCTTTCACTTGTTTACCCTCTCTCTCTTCCTCTTCCTCCCTTACTCTCCCTCTCCCCATGTGCCTCCCTCCCCTTCTCCCTCTGTTCCTTCTTCCTTCAATCCCTTTCCTCCCTCTCTCCTTTTCTTAAGCTTCTTTATTTTGTTAAAAGCAGAAAGTAAGCTTGTTTTCTTTTAGTAATCATCATTACAAAGATTTATAATTTTTTATGTTAGTTCAGCCCCTTGCAAAGCAAAAATAGCTGCAACCAGGAGGTTGAAAGAGACTAGTTCTTTCTGTGAGTGCTGCTATTAGTTGAAAATTTGCTCCTCCAAGTCTGCACATTACCCTGACAACCAGTCACTAATATTGTGGCCGTTTTTGGTTTTTATTGCCCTTTCCTCAGGCACTACTGATTGACTTTTTACACATAGATGGTAAAGCCTGCTTCCCAAATCTCATAAGAGTTCTTACTTTATCTTAAGCAGATGGCTGTTTGTCTTTTTCCTAAAGATCTTCAAGGAAAATACTTCTCCAGGAGAAGTTTAGGACCTTGCAGACCTGAGTAGATCTGTTTCCAAATGCCAACCAAGTAACTCCTTCATTCCTTTTGCTTTTTGCAGTTACAGGGGAGAACTACAACAAAACTAATGATTATATTGTAAACAATGATGCCTTCTACAAATAGTAATAACCTTTGTCAAAAATATACAGAGCTTCGGATTTATTTATAAGTATGCATTCAGCTATGGTTTAAGAACAAGACATGGCTATTAATTTTGTTATAATTATGTCCCACATCACTGAAACTTATTAAATAGCCTTTAAAAGTATTGCTAGTATTTCAGGCAAGTGATGCAGAATTGTTTCCCTGGTACTGACCTATAACTTGCATATCCTGTGTACTTTTTATTGAATTTAAATGTATCATCTTTGCCTTATATTCCTATGGTTGGTCTTTCTGACTCTGTAGAATTTAACTTGAAAGCCCTCCTCTTCGAAAGGGACTTTCTTGAACACAGTTTCAAGGTGGTTGTCCCATTATTTGTGTCCTAACATCCTGTCTGTTTATTTTGAAGGACTTATTCCAGTTTGTCATTATAAATGATTTGTTCACTTGCTTATTATCTATTTTGCCAAATAGTCTATCAATTCTGAAGGCAGAGACTATACTCTTTAGCACTACGAGGAATGTTTGGCACAGAAAATATAGCAAACATTTCTTAAGCAATTAAATTGTAAGAGAGAGCTCATCTTTTAACATGGAGTGGAAATAAGTCTGAACTAGGAATTCTTACTGTTGGTTGCACATGAGACTCACTAGTGTAACTGTAAAACAATGCCAAAAGCTGTTGCAACTTACTCTTTCATAGTCTACATATCTAAATTTCAGTGTGTATATTTTTCAAGAATTACAAATAATTATAATGTATAGTGAGTACTAAGAACCATTAAACAGTATAAAATTAGCTTACTATCTAGATGACTTTAAAGAAATCATTTATCTCTGCCTCTAGTTTCCTCAGTTTTAAAGTGGAAAATAACTCACAGTGTTATTTATATTGGTTTCATGAATTACCATAGGTCCAATATCTAGCAAGATACTTAGTACATAATATTCAATTATTAAGTATTAGCAGTGGTCATTCAACCATAATCAATTTCTCTTCTCTTTCCGTCCCCCTTCCTCTCTTCTCCTTTCTTTTCTCTTCTCCCATCTCATAGTTGTGATATTAGTATGGCCCAATAACAGATCTTCAATTTACAATGGCATTTCTAGAATTTGGCGTGGAAATGAGTGAAGCTGCCTTTAAGAAGTACGTCTTTAGAAAGTGTGAGGTTTTAAGAGGAATCTCTCATTTTAAGAAATTTCAATGTGGAAAAATCACTGTTGAGTATTAATAAATTTGCAAATACAAATTTTATATTTGTCCCAAATTGAATAAAGTTATATTGTATAGATCTGTTTTTGGGGGTGTTTTGGTGGTACCGGGGATCAAACTCAGGACCTTGCACTTGCTAGGCAGGCGCTTATTCCATTGAGCTATATCCCCAGCCCTAAATCTGGTTTTCAACATGTAGTTCTCAGTCATGTGCAGGGGCAGGATTGTTGTCATTAGTCATTTAAAAGTAAAACATAATTATCCCAACTACACTTGTTGAGCACCCCCCTGTATGCCAACTACTGTGCCTAGGAATTTGTAGGTAATCACTCTTGAAAACAGTCTCATCTTCATTTTAAAAATGAAGAAAATGATCTCAGAGAAGTCAGTTTACTTAGTCAGTAAGTGTCTAAACCTAGATTGAGATGGAGATGGGGTAAGAAAAAACAACCTACAGCAGAAGTGATAGAGATTATTTGTTGAAGAGATACACAATTTTACAAGACTGCAGGAAGGCAGAATGTGAAAGGTGCAATTCTTAGTGACCTTAGGATTAGGTATGAGTACATACTTTGCCTTTGGGTTTAGATTACTAATACATATTGCCTTTGGGTTTAGACTACTAATCTTAACTGTTGAGCTCATTTGTTTGAAAGATCCTCCTAATATGGGAATACATTTCCAAGTTTGTGAATTAAGTCACAGTATAAGATCAGATTAAGCTAAAGTTTACCTTCCTATAGCTTTTCAGGATCGCATTCATTTGGCAAAGTGATAATGTAGACACTCTAGTGTTAACTGTGTGCACACTTACACATATGGCATCTTTTTCTAGTCTGTGTTTCTTGGAAGTGCAAATATGATGAGTTCTGCTGAGGAAAGGTTTGATACACTCCAGAGGACTAGGTTTCCTCATTTTATCCCTGCTTTATTCTATTGTCATGTCTGCATCCCTTAAAATAGGAGACATGTCATCTAGAGAGCCCTGGAATAGGCACTTCTCTGTTGGTATAAGCAAGAACAAAGACAGATTTTCTCCATAGAAAGAGGGTGCTTAATATGTGTTGGTCTTGACAAATGGAAGATTTTGGAGTCAATTGTAAGTGGATAGACTAGCTTTTACCCTTTTTTGCTTTGTTCTGTGTCATCATTCATGCCTCAGTCTTCCTGAAAAGACTGACATTAAGCCTTCTCATTTACTTTGTGGTCTTTTGCAGCAAAACAAAACGAGCACATGTACACTGTATTTGCTGGTTCTCAGCCATGACTTTGCTTCAAAATCTTCTAGGAAATAACTTTTACTGGAGCTAGAATGTAGCTCAATTGTACAGCACTTGCCTAGCATGTAAAAATCCCTAGATTCCATTTCCAGCAGCAAAATAATAATGATAGTAATAATATTGTATAATAGTAATTATTATACCAGCCTTACCTCTGGAAATTATGACTAATTTAATCCAGCGTGAAGGCCATCAATTTGTATTTTAAAATTTATTCAAGTGATTTTAATACATAGCTAAAATTGAAAATCTGATTGAACTTCTCTACTTTGCCAACCCAGCAATAATAGTCAAAGGTGGAGTTTGATTTGTAGGGGAAAGAGAGATAAGATTTGGATATTAAAACGTGATCAGAAAGCTAGGGATGCAGCTTAGTAATGTAGTGCTTGTTCCATATGCACAAGGATCTGGGTTCAATCCCTAGCACCAGTGGAGTCGAACAATGAGTCAAAATGAAAACCTTCCACATGTAAGAAATTTGGAATAAAACTTGCAAAAATACAACAGCAAGTATAATTTAGAAATTTGTTTTCAAAAGAAAGAAGTGTCAGCTTCATTTTTGGTCATTGCAAATATCATTACCCATGAATAAGTAATGGAAAAAGAGATGGTGCTTAACTTTGAACCTTTGTACAGAAGCCATGATACAGTTCACTACCTATAAAGTTTTAACTGTAAAGGGGATTTGCTTATGAACCATAGGGCACTATAAAATCTCTATTCCTATGTGTTGGCTTACCAGTATTTTTCTGTTGTAGATACCTAAGGAAGAGAACTGCATTCTTCTCCATTTCACTTTAATTTATATAATTTTCTGAGTTTCTCAGGTGGTGTTCTTTTAATAAGGTAATCGTTCCTAATTTCTGTTGCACAAATCCAGGAACTGTAGAAGTAACATGGTAGTAGCTATAAGAGGTCTTTATTTATGTGGCCATTACATTGCCTTGGCAGCTGCAAGACTATGTCTTTTTTATTATAAAAAGAAAAACTAAAAATAATAATGCAGTTTTAAACCAAGCCAATAGAATAGCAACAATAATTAATACACTGTCATATACATAATGGTTGTTCAGAGTATAAGATAAAAGCATGAAATATTGTTCAAACAATATCAGCATAAAACTTTCTTTTCAAAGAACTAAGAGATATTAGCTGTATAACTGCCTTGACTACCTTGTGTATATACATTTTTTTCCTTTTCACTTCCTTCCTTTCCCCATTCTCCCTTCACAGTTTTTCTTTTCCTTTGGACAGTTTATTCCCTATTCACAATATCTATTGTACATTTTCAATCTTCTTTACTCATATGTTTTCTCACACTAGTGAAACAACACTATGTTTACGCATGTGAGTGTGATTTATTTCACTTACAAATATGGTCTTGAGTTTCATTTCCTTACCTATAAAAGTCTCAAGTTTATCCTTCTTTATGGATGATTAGTATTCCATTATATTGAAAAACCACATTTTTTAAATCAATTCCTTTGTTGATGGGTACTTGGGTGTTTTCTAAGACTTGGCTATTACAAATTGTGCTGCTATAAACATGGGTGCACATATATCACTTGTGGTATGATGTTTGTAATTCTTCTGGGAAGATACCCAGAAGGGGAATAGCTGGGTCCAATGATACCTCTAATCCTAGTTTTGTAAGAAACCTCCACAATGATTTCCACAGTGGTTGCACCACTCTGTACACCCACTAACAGTGGAAAAAGGTTCCTTTTTCCCTGCAGTGCAGCCCCATCAGCATTTGTTACTGGTTGATTTCTTGATGATAACCATTCTTTCTGGAGTGATATAGAACCTCAGTGTTGTTTTAATTCACATCTCTTGAATGACCAGTGATGTTGAACATTTTTCATGTATTTATTTGCTATTTATATTTCTTCATCTGAGAAGTGTCTATTCATCTCAGATGTTCATTTTTGGATTGAGTCTTTGAATTTTGAGGGCCTGATTTTTTTTCAGTTCTTTATATTTTCTAGATATGAGTGCCCTGAGGGACAGCTGGGAAAATTTCTTCCCACTCTGTGGATTGTCTTTTCATTCTGTTGATTTTTTTGTTGTGCAAAAGCTTTTTTAATAAGATGAGATCCAATTTGTTGATTCTTTGTAGTATTTCCCATGTGGTCTACATTTTGTTTATGAATTCTCTGCCTACACCTATGTCTTCAAAATTTCTACCTATTTTCTCTTCCAGTAAATATAATGTTTCTGTTAATATTTAGATCTTTGATTCATTTAGACTTTAGATAGTGCATGATGATAGATATGGGTCTAGTTTTAGTCTTTGCCATGCAGAAAGCCAATTTTTCCAGCAGCATTTATTAAAGAGGCTTTAATAAAGAGGCTGTTGGATTGTCTTCTATCTTTCTTCCATTGAATGTATTTGGCTTCTTTGTCAAAGATAGGATGGCTGAGTGTGCTTAGAGCTCCGTTTACAACTTTTATGCTGTTCCACTTATAAACAAGTCTTGTTTTTTTTTCCCAATACCAGTGCTTATTTTATCGCAGTAGCTTTGTAGTATAATTTCAGGTAGGGATTGTGATGCCTCCTGACTTGCTTTTGTAGTTCAGAATTGTCTTGTCTATTCTAGGTCTATTCTGGTTTTGTATGAATTTTGGAGTGCTTTCTCTAGCTCTTTGGATATGCTAATGACATTTTGATTAGGATTGCATTAAATCTGTATAAGAATTTAGGGAGTATGTGCGTTTTCACTAGGTTTGTTCTTCCTACCCATGAGCAAGGAATATCTTTGTATTTTCTGATACCTTCTTCAATCTCATTTTTCAGAGTACTCTAGTTTTCAATGTATAGGCCTTTTACATCTTTTGATAAATTGATTCCTCAGTATTGCATTTTTGGGATGCTGTTGTAAAGGGTGAGCTTTCTATAATTTCTCTCTCTGTGAGTTTTTCGCTTGTGTATATGAATGATACTGATTTTTGAATGTTAATTTTGTATCTAGCTACACTACTGATTCTGGTTATCCAATCTTTTGGTGAAGGTTTTGTGGTCTTCTATGTAGAGTATCATGTCATCTGCAAATAATGATAATTTAACTTCTTCCTTCCCTATCCTTACTCCTTTTATTTCTTTCTCTTGGCTAATTGCACTGATTAATGTTTCCAGAACTGTACTGAAGAGGAGTGGTGATAGTGGACATCCTTGTGTTATTTCTAACTTTAGAGTGAAAGCTTTCAGTTTTTGACCATTTAATGTGAAGTTATCTGTTGGATTGTCTTAAATGGTTTTTTTTAGATTGATTAAAGACACTCTTTTCCAATTTTCTGTAGGGTTTTTATCATGAGTGGGTGTCAGACTTTGTCAAATACTCTTTCTGCATCTATTGAAATAATAATGTGATTTTTGGCTTTGGTTCTGTTAATATGGTATATTACATTTATTCATTTGTATATGTTGAACCAACCCTGAATCACTATGATGAATCCTACTTGGTCATGGTGTATAATCTTCTTGATGATTTGCTGTATTCTGTTTGCCAGTATCTTATGGAGAATTTTTGAATCTATGTTCATTAGGGAGATTGGCCTGTAGTTCTCTTTTTTGTTGGTTTCTTCTCTGATTTTGGAATTAGGGTAATACTTGCTTCAGAAATGATTTCTGAAGTATTGCTTCCCTTTCAATTTCCTTAAAAGTTTCAGCATTAGCTCTTCTTTAAATGTCTTATAGATTTCAACAGTGC
This sequence comes from Dinomys branickii, assembly GCA_004027595.1. Taxonomy (NCBI): domain Eukaryota; kingdom Metazoa; phylum Chordata; class Mammalia; order Rodentia; family Dinomyidae; genus Dinomys; species Dinomys branickii. The sequence continues at coordinate 12,156 of PVLD010014601.1, read as the reverse complement.
ATCTATCAGGGCCTGGGTTTTTCTTTGTTGCTAAATTTCTAATTACATTTTCAGTTTTATTGGCTACTCTTGAGTTATTTGGATTTTTTATGTCTTGATTTAGGTTTGGCATTTGTATTATGTCTAGAAATCTGTCCATTTCTTCTGTGTTTTGCATCTTACTAGAATGTAGGTTTTCCTAGTAGATATTGATAATCTAAATTTCTGTAGGATCTGTTGTGATTTCCCCCTTTTTATTCCTAGTTGTTTGAATTTGTATTTTTTCTTTTTTCCTTTTGATGAGATTGGCTAATAGTTTATCAATTTTATTAATTCTTTCATAGAACTACCTTTTTCATTTGTTGGTTGTTTGTATTGTTTTCTTAGTCTCAATTGCATTAACTTCGCCTCTTATCATTATAATTTTCTCCCTCATATGAGCTTTGGGTTTGATTTGTTCTTCTTTTCTAGAAGTTTTAGTTTCAACATTAGGTCATTTATTTGACCTCTTTCTTTTCGTGATGTGGGGATTCATTGCTATAAATCTCTATCATAGGACTGCTTTCAATGTGTCCCATCAGTTTTGCAATGTTGTACCTGCATTATCTTTTAATTGCATGTTCTCTTTAATTTGGTCTTTGATTTTCCCTGTGAACCACTGGTTGTTCAGAAGTGTGTTGTTTAGTTTCCATGTATTGATGTAGTTTTTTGATTTTATTTATTGATTTCCAGTTTCATTGCACTATTGTGTAACAGTATATATGGGATGATTTCCTCTATAGGCCAATATGTGTCTATTTTGGAGAACTTCCCATGTGCAGCTGAGAAGAATGTGTATTCTGATGGTTTGAGGTGGAATACTCTGTAGACATTTATCAAGTCTATTTGTTAACAGGCTTGGTTTAATTGGGATATTTCTTTGTTGATTTTTTATTTAGTTGATCTATTTGTGAGAGTAGGGTATTAAGGTCTCCCACTATAACTGTGTAAGTGTTTCTTTGGTTTTAACAATTAGGCAAGAGAAAGAAATAAAAGGTGTAAGGATAGGGAAAGAAGAAGTTAAATCATCATTATTTGCAGATGACATGATACTCTACATAGAAGACCCCAAAACCTCTACCAAAAGATTTGATAACCAGAATCAGTAGTGTAGCTGGATACAAAGTAAACATTCAAAAATCAATATCATTCATGTACACAAGCAAAAACCTCACAGAGAGAAATTATGGAAAGCACACCCTTTACAACAGCATCCCAAAAATGAAATACTGAGGAATCAGTTTATCAAAAGATGTAAATGGCTTATACATTGAAAACTAGAGTAGTCTGAAACATGAGATTGAAGTCTTGTAGTATTTGTTTTATGTAACTGTATATACTAGTGTTTGGTGCACATATAGTTATGATTATCTCCTCTTCTTGGAGTTTTCCTTTAACAAGTATTTATTGACCTTCTTTGTCTCTTTTGATCGATTTTGGCTTAAAGTTTACATTGTCTGCAAATAGAATAGCTACCCCTTCTATTTTTTGGGTTTCTGTGGCATGTAGGATTGTTTTCCATTCTTTGATTTTTAGTCTGTGAATTTCTTTTTTGGTTAAATGTATTTCTAGAATGCAGCATATTTTTGGAATTTGTTTTTTGATCCATTCTGCCAGTCTGTTTCTTTTGATTGGTGAGTTGAGATCAATTACATTGCTGGTTATAACTGATGTGTATTGGATCATCTTTTTTCATGTTATTTTCCTAGTTTTAGTTCCCTTCTTTCTTCTCTGTTTAATTGCTTGCCCTATTTGGCAGCTTCTTTCTTTTGGTGTTTGTAGTCTTCATTATCTCTTTCAAATATATCTTTCAGAGAATTCTGTGGAGATGTTTTAGTGGTCATGAATTTTTTCAGTTGTTCTTTGTCATAGAAGTATCTTATTTCTCCATTGATTTTGAAAGATAGTTTTGAGGGATACACCAATCTGGGTTGAAGATATTTGCTTTTGGTGAGCTAGATCACAGTCTGATATAACTTGTCATTTGGCTTCCGTTATAAACATTATCAGTTACTTCAGTTCTATCAGTTACTTGATAATCCATGTGAATATTAACACAACTCAAACAACTAGTTTGGTTTGGATATGCTCAACTAAGGAATATCCCTAGAGCAAGAAGGCTAAAGTTAATTAGCACTAAAGTTATACGGTAGTAGTTGATGAAGCCAGGGCATTCAAGAATTTGAGTTGTGCCTGAGGCACCTTGTTCCCGTTTTGCTCCTTGATCATGGTATACCCCTGGCACAAGTTAAGGAGCCTTAAAATTCGCTTACTAGTAACTAGAAAAGTTAGTGAAGGACAACGTTGGTATCTACATATGTTCCCATATCTCCATATAGTTTCTTTTATCCTTTCTTTCAATTCCTCCTTGCTCTCTGCTGACTATTCACTGTTCAAACTGTGGTTTTTTCCAAGAGTACTTGTATTACAACATAGTCATGTTGCTTAATCATGAGGATATGTTCTGAGAAATGCATTGCTAAGCAAGTTTGCCATTGTGCTAACATCATAGAGTGTACTTACAAAGACTAAGATGTCTAGGGTGTCACTAGAAGACAAAATCTTATATAACCACCCTTGACTGAATGGTGTTATACAGGGCATGACTACAGTGGATTCCCGAAGGAGAGGGAAAACTTTTGAAATCTGAAAGTAGGAATTACTTAGAATGGAAATTTAGGAATTAGAAAATGTATCAGACTAAATAGTTTGGAGGAAGATAATCTCTCATATATTCCTCAACTCATGGCTGGGGATGAGAGCCTCTTCTACTTCCATTTAAGAGCATTTAATTCCTTGCCACTTGCCCCCTTATTCTCCCCAAACACACACACACACACACACACACACACACACACACACACACGTGCGCGCGCGTGCGCGCGTGTCCTGTGCTTCAATCAAACAGCTTCTGTTTCCTTTCACTTCTCTATTGCTTTGCATGTTCTCCTCCTCCCTAGAATGCTCTTTTCCTTTTTCAGCCCCCCAAATCCCAATTCATATGTCACCTATTGTAGCTATACTTTATTCAAACTTCCTTTATTTACCACCCCTCCTTGTATGGTGAGTCTATTTACTTGTTTGCTGTTACATTTCTATAAAGGAAGAAAATGCTTTCTCCAGCTCTCGATCTAATGCCCCAATGTATAGTATGTATCTGTAAATATTTGAAGTTTGGGTGAATGATTTAATGAATAACTTTCAACATTTTAGGCTTCCAGATTTTTCTCTGCAAAAAAGAAGAGCAGAGCAAAACCTTAATTTTGGAGGATGAGGTTAGATGGTTTATAAATATACACAGAGATCAATAGTTGTTGAAGCAGTACAAAACTATGCAATTCTTATATGTTAAGTTTATTGTTGAGTGGTCTCTAACATATTTAATGCCCACTCCAAACTGAATTGTTACAGAGTTGACCCCAGCTGTGTTAGCTATTTTAAAAAATGGGCTAAGGACATGACATCCTTTTTTACCTTATTAAAGGAGTGGAGAATTACCACTGTCAATTTAATTTTGTCTGTTGTTTTTTTTTTGCCTTGCCTAGTGAAAATATTAATACCCTTGCATTTTTCTATACCTCTGTCACTTACAATATCTTTCCTTCCTGTTATTATATTTAATACTCAAAACAACCCTGTGAAATAGGCATTCTTATTTTGCATATGAGGGAACTAAGGATCAAACAGGTAATGTTACAGTGGACCCTTGAGTTACAAACTCAATTCTAAAAGTATACCTTGATTTACTACTAGTGTCTTACATGTTTTATATTTTCTTTGGCCTACTTGTCTGGTTTTCAATCTGTATATACGATAATTAACTTTATATGGTCTTATAAAATAAATAAGCTTAGTTTCCTTCCTTAGCTTCATTTCCTAACTTTTTGGGGCCATTTTGATAGCAATAATCACAGCAGTTATATAAGTCACTTACCAAAGTCACATGCACAAACACATGCGTCTGTGCTCACAATGATGTTTATATACACTTTTCTGGTATCGGTGAGTCTTTGTTTACAACCACACAGTGGCCGGCATCCAGGTCTTAATTCAAGACTTTGGTCATAAGGCAAACCTATTTTAACCTAAATTATGTACCTATGAGGATGGTTGTAACTTGATGGCCCACTGTACTAATTTAAGATAATACATGAGTTAGGAAGTAGAGGAGCGTTATGGTTGATACATTGTGTCAACTTGGGCAGTCCAGAGGTTTAGCTGAGTGACTCAGCAGGAAGCCAGGGTGCTCACTTTGTACACATCCTCAGCCTGTGGAAGAGGACGGCATGGAGACTGTGTGAGAGCTAAACGCCTCCTGGGTGGGGGTAGCCTGTTCACAAGATAATGGAGAAAGAGAGGCTGCTTGCTGCCATTCCTCCCTTTTGCTAGTTGTTTTGGCTGTGTTCTGCGGCCATGAAGATTTGCCTTCTGGTATTTGCCACTCTGCCTCTGAGCCAGCCAAGTATGGACTGAAACCTCCACAAACTGCAAGCTAAATAAACTTTTCCTTCCTTCATTTTGGGCGTTGGGTATTTTGTCTCAGCAACAAAAGTAACCAAGACAAGGAGGTAAGACCTGAACCGAGCTGTTGTTAACAACCATGGTCATGTCTATTGGAACATACTGCATTAGTGAGTAGGCAGTAAAATAAGGTGAGAGTTGGGTACTGTGCATGATATTTGCCTAAGTGTGTATATCCTTGGTGAAAACCAGCTGTGATTTATGCTGGACAAGTATTCAGTAATGTTCTTATGAATATTCTTTCCAGTGGGAAGGCAGGCTAGGGCAAGTGCAGACTAACAACCATAAAGTTTGGGTGCTTTCCTTCAAAGCTGGACTGCCAGTTTGAAAAACACAGTTTTTGTTGATAGATGAAACTAGTATAGGTTTTATTCGTGACTGCATTTGGAGGGATCGTTTCCAAATAATCACTGAAAATATCTGTGAGTCTGAGAATAGCTTTTGATTGAGAAACATCCCGTGAACATCAGCAACACATTTGGCATATTAGCAAATTGTACTAGAATGCTTATGAAAAAGCTGCCTCTTGTTATAATAGGTGGGAGTGGGGATAAACGACACTGGAACTGGTTAGATTTGAATTATAGTCACACAACTGTGACCCTTGGCAAATAATTTAGCTTTTCTGAACTTGTCTTATCTTTTGAAGTAGAATTTTAAGATGCAATTTGCCTGATTGTTGTGAGAATGAAAATGAGATTTAGCACCAGACACACAGAAGCCTCTCAGCTAATGTTACTTCTGTCTTTCCTCCCACTTCAGTCCTGTCCTCTCATCCCAGTAACAGAAGTCTGCCTCTGTTCCATGCTGAGGTGCACAGCCCCTAAGAGGATTGGTTATTTTCTTTCTTTTAAGGACCCCTGTTTTCTGTCCCACCCTCCCAATTCTGGGAACTTCTAAAGTTGCACAGGTGCAGTATGTTCTGTGGAGCATAAGAAGCTGTTAATCTCTTCGACAGCAGTCTTAGTTGCTCTTTGCACATGCTCTGTATGAAGGAGCACTGCAAGTCTTGGAGCTCACATGTGTGTCATGCTTTGCACTGCTTCCTGTACCCAAAATGATCTCAAAGCTCAAAAGACTGGGCTCAGACTTGTCCAGAGCAGATTTCCCAAGCAACCCTTGTCTCCACACTGATTAGAAGGAAGTACTTTAAACTCATTGCACTTTATAGAGACTAGAATTAGTGATTGGTAGTGCCTTCTGTCCTCCAGGTATCCCAAAGCACTTTCCAAGGCAGTGTGACAAGTGCTGAGGCCACACAGGCTAGTACAACAGCTGCCACTGAACACTTCACAATTAGTCATACCCAGCCTGGAATCATCAAGCTTGTTTTTGTTGGAAGAGGAAGAGAGGCAGGGAATGTTAGATGGCAATTTCCCCACATACTCTTTATAAAATCATTGTTGGTTTTTCAAATTTTGCCTGAATAACCAGCTCAGGCAAATTTCTACTATCATAAAGCAGAATGTGGTGCTTTCAAGCTGATATCAGGGTGATACCTCCAGACATTGACCACATAACTTTGACCTCACAATTGGTTTTTATTTTTCACTTCTTTTTAGCTCCTTTTCCAGCTTGCTTTTTTATTCTTTTGCCTTCCCCACCCCCAGTGTGTTTTCAGGTAGACATAAGCCAAGGGGTGACAGTGTGTCATTTTAGGATGATTCTTTCTCATATTTGCCATCATACCATTGCTTTTATAGCAAAGAAACTTTTGAAAGTGAGACTAAAATAGCACCTACGAGTGTAACTTAGCACACATATAACTACATGCCCAAACTTGTCTATCTGATTCTACTTAGGTTCATGAAGGCAAGGGCCACTTCTGTCTTGCTCACACTCTCAGAAGGCACATGTAACAGTTTCTCTAAAAATGTTTATTAACTATAAATTCCTATGCATTTCAGAACTTCATTGCTGATATCTTACCTCGTTTGTTGCTTATAATCACCTGAACCACTCTATTTGTAGGTTACCTTGTCTTCATTTCTGAATCTCTTATAAGAACCTTGAGCTCATGGTGTCTCAAAGAGTGTATATACCTTAATGAAATCCAACCCCCCTGTTTGCATCTTGTAACTGGCATTGACTTGAGACTAGACTTGCATTGACCTTTGTCCTGATTGTCATAAGTCTTCCTTTCCTGTTATACTCACTGCTACGTCCCACAGGGGCCCTACAGAGGCAAATTTGTCATTGATACACAATTTAGGGGCAGACTCAACTTGAGAACACTGGAGTAATTAATTCTTCCCCATCTGCCTCCCAGATCACTGCCTGCATTCTTTCTTTTTTTTGGTACCAAGAATGGAACTCAGGACCTCGCACTTGCCAGGCAGGTGCTGAGCCGCTGAGCTATATGCCTGGCCCCTCTGAAAAGAGAATGAAAGGAGTGCTTGAAAGACAGAGAGGCCTAAAATTAGACACAGGAGCTGTATTTCTGCTGTGCAGGTGAGTGGGATATCAGCAGGCAGATTTTTAAAGAAATTTTTATCCTCTTCATTAGACAGTGTAAGGATGGAGCTGAGCCTCTGGAGGGTGGGGAACTGTATGTATCCTCAGGTATGCCTGGTAATTCCTGGCCCTTGTTGAGTAATAACTTGATATTTCAGCAGAGAAATTTAGAACATGTCTTGTTGCCACTCTTTTTTAAAGCTTTATATATGTATGTATGTGTGTATGTATATATTTTTGCTTTTTGAAACAAGGTCTCAGTATATATATATTGAGGTCAGACTGGCCTCAAATTCACTGTACATCATAGAGTGACCTGAAACGCACAGTGATCCTCCTTCCTGAGCTTCTCAAGCCCTGAAATTACACGCCTGGCAAAGTTTCCCATTTTTAAAAGTGAAACTTGGAACTTGAAGAAGGCTTTTTTTTCCTTCCCTCTGAAGTTAGTTTGTGAGGTTTTTTTGAAAGCTGCAGAGTCCAAACTATCCATATTCTTATTCTATTAACTTTGCTTCTGGTTATTTCCTCCATCTTTTTAGGTGCTTAATGATCAACAAGAGCCTCATCATTGGTCAACCCAGGCCAGTTATAGAGCCAGGGGTTTAGTTTAGGCTATGTAATGGTTGATACATTGTGCCAATTTGAGAAGTTTATAAGTTTGACTAAGTGACTCAGTGGGGAGCAAGGGTCTGCACTTTGTAAACATCTTCATTCTGTGCAAGAGGACAGCAGGAGATGGTGTGAGTGCCACACCTGCCCTGGTTGGGGGTAGTCTGCTTACAGTGTAAGGGAGGAAAAGAGGCTTGCTCTTCCCTCTCCCTGTTTTGCTCTTTTTGTTTTTGCTGTCTTCCGATGCCGTGCCTTGGAGCCATCTGATTATGGACTGAAAGCTCTTACCAGCTATGAGCTAAACAAACCTTTCCTTGCTTAATTTTGGATGTTAGGTGTTTTGTCTCATCAGTCAGAGAAAAGTAACTAAGACAGAGTTTGGTACCAGAGAGTGGGGTTGTTACTGTGACTATACTTGACCATATGGTTCAAGAGCCTTTGGGAATGATTTGTGGGAAGAGATTGGAAATGTTCAGAGATGTCACCTGAAAGTGTAAACCTGGAATGCCTTAGGATGGTTTATATGGGAAATTCTGGTCAGAGCTCAGAACATAAGAAAACCAGTAAAGATCTGGGAGGTTTCTGCTGGGAAAGACTACATTGGCTGTTGGACTCCAGATGATTTGTTTTATGGCTTGGCAGAAAATTTGTCTGCATTTTGCTCTTGTTCCGAGACTCTGCCTGAGACTGAGATTAAGGGTGGTAGACTAAAGTGGCAGAAGAAATTTCAAGGCAGTTGAATGTTGGAGCAGTGCCATGGTTTTTGCTGGGGGCTTTTAGCCAGATCTATGTTGAGAATCAAGAGCAAAGAGCCCAGGAGGATGATTTAAAATGTGGTGAGTTTGACAGGAAAGGAAGTTCCAATAAATCTTTATACTGCAAAGGTAGAGTTGAGGAGATCTACACTGGTGAGAAGAAAGAGGAGAATAGAAAAGATGGCCTGAGACATTTCAGGAAGTAGCAATTCTCCAGATTTTTTCAGCCTCAAAACTGCAAAAGTGAAAGACTTTGCCTTGAGAAGAAAGCCACAGAGCATCATGTTCTGGAATGGCAGCATTATAGAAAATTTGTTCCTCAGAATTTGATTCAGAATGGCGAGAGATGCAGGCACGTGACCCCTATAGCCAAGAGAGAGGGAAACCTGGCTACTTGCTCCAGGTGGCAGCAGACCTTGGCATCATCCATGTGGTACTGATTTTAGGCTTATGAGAATTCAAGAGTTGTGGGGATAAGAAGGCTTCTACCTTGATATAAGAAGGCCTGAGAGGCCAGGCAGTGGGACCCTCAGAGGGCAGTTTGTGAAGCTAAGAGGGTGAAGCCAAAGGTGCAGTGGACACCCCAGAAGTTTTGAAAATCCAGGAATGTGGAACATATAAGGAAAGCTGCAAGGAGGGAGCAAATCAGGCCTAAGAGAGAAACCATGGGATCTACAACCACGGTTAAGTGCTGTAGGGGTGGAGCCTCCAAATCCTTTTGGAGCTCCTAACTTGCCACTGCTTTCCTCAGATGTTTGCTCTCCTGGATTGTGGACATGCTTTGGTTCCATTGCTTTGTATTCCCGTTTGGAACTTTTGGAATGAAAATGTTTATTTTGTGCCATTGAATGTTGGAAGTGTTTAACTTTTCATTTGTATAGGGCTTTGCAGCTAAGAGTTTGCCTTTCATGTTGGAGGAGACTGGAGAATTTGACTTTTCAGCAATGCTGAAACTGTTAGGACTATGGCATCTCTTAGAGATGGACAAATGCCTTTTGCATAAAGGGATGTGCCTGAGTCTTTGGGGATGGGGATGGAATGTTATGGTTCTAATATAATATATCGTTGGAGGAGTTAGTGCTGGTTCTTGAGGATTGTTAAACCTGCATTATAATAGTCAAGTTGTGAAATGATAAGAATATGCATGTCTTTGTATCTGGAAACTGATTTTTTGAAATGTAGCTGGTTGCCAAGCTGACAAGGAGTGGATTTTAATGATTGATACATTATGTCAATTTGAGAAGTTTATAAGTTTAGCTAAGAGACTCAGAAGAGAGCCAGGGTCCTCACTTTTTGTAAACATCCTCATCCTGTGCAAGAGGAGGCCACAGAGGGAAATTGTGTGAGCGTTACACCCACCCTAGAGGGGTAGCCTGCTTACAAGATAAGGGAGGAAAAGAGGCTTGCTATCCCTCTCTTTTTGCTCTTACTGCTTTTGCCATCTTCTACTGCCATGAAATGTTGGTCCTCTACTGGTCACCCTGCCTTGGAGCCAGCTGATTGAGGACTGAAAATTCTACCCTCTGTGAGCTAAATAAACCTTTCTTTCCTTAATTTTGGTCCTCAGGTTTTTTGTCTCAGCAACGAGAGAAAAATAACTAAGGCAGGCTATAAAAACTGTGAGACCTCAAAAACTAGGTTGAGTTGGGGGAGGTGAATGCATTTTTTTTAGAGCTAAGCAGAAAGAACTAAGATTTCAGAGTAAAAGCCTTGAATTGTCACATATATCATTGGCAAAGGCTTGTTATTTGCTGTAATAGCTATTGCTCAGGCTCTTTCATTTGAAGATTTGCAGTCAAGGTCTGGCTATACTATTTAATGATCTCAAAGCATGTGATTTAACCTCTTTAAACTTCAGTTTTCTTCATTTGTAATACATAAATAATTAACAGTTATTACTACCTGTCAGTGGTTAATAAAAACAACTATGTCATTAGAGATGGAATTAAGTCAGATAAGGAATGGAGAAGCATTTTTAAGAAGATAAAATATTATCTTAAAAGTTATTACTTATTACTCTTTTCCTTTAAGTCTCTACTCTTCCAGCACTTCCATTTTCCTGCCTTTTGTACATCATAGATGATTTAAACTTGACACTGGATAGATACATGTCCTGGATGACTTCATAAGGTATTTTTCCTGATTAAGAGTTTGTAAACTACCCTCCACTTCTAGACTGTCCCAAGTAAGAAAATCATCTTATAAGACAGGGTAGGAATCTGGAACTCATCAGCCTTGACAATGTCTCTTAAAGTGTAATCAGAGAGCATACTACTCCATTAAGTGCTAGTATCTAACCATTGTTCAAATAAAAAGTAAAATGCAAATGACAGGAAATTGGCTTATTCTGAATCCTATTTTTACTTAGGGTAACAATAAGCCTGTAATGGTCACTATGACCTTTGATTTTTCTGTTTCTGCAAAGTCACACTTACCTCAGGCTTTTTCTCCTACTTTTGCATTTTATGTTGAGGTTTTTCAAAGGATCAGATTAAACTTTAAGTCAGCCATGTGTATGTGCATGATGCTTGAATGAAATTAGCCTAAGGAGGAAATGTCAAAGCTGTGGGCAAAAAGCAAACATGCTACTAACATCAGAATTTGGCACCACAGTTCTGTGCCTGGAAAAGTGACCCGTCATCTTATTACAGTGGACATCAGTCAGTACAGAATGGCTTAGTAGCAAATTTTGCTGAGTGAATAGATGGGGGGGAGAATGGGACCAGAGTATCCTGTCTATGCAAAGCTGAGTAAAAGAGAAAGTGAAAGAAAACTAAGTTCAGAGAGAGTGGGAAATAAACTGGTGGTTTTGACTTCTGAATATTTTTTAATGAAGTACTTCTTTCAACTCCCAAGTGCAGCAAGCTTAGCTCTCCTGTTCCCCTCCCAAGGCAAATGAAAGCTAAATCGATTAAAATGAGTTTGATTGAATGGATGGCACCTGTTGGTGAGTATCCTGACCCTCTGCACCCCCAGGAAAGCCCAACAGGGCTCTCCCAGGAGAGAAGCCACTGGAGGTTACATTTCTATTAAGTGAAATTGGCCAAGGAAAACATCACTTAGAATTGATTAACCAAACATAAAGTCCTCCAAGGGACTTAACAGCATTCCTAGGGAAAAACCAAGAAATGAAAACTTTAAACAGAAAGGGCAGTGAAGTGCAACGCTCTACTTTTCCTCTGACTAGTCATTGCCACTACCTTTTGTCCCACTGCTGGCATAGCTTGTAAAATAATTTCTTTGTTCGATAATCAATACATAACAGTTCTGTAAATGACCAAAGAAGAAAGTGGTAGAAGAAAGCTTAAGGAGAGTAAATTCTTCACACAAGGAATGTTTCTGTACAAGGAAGGGTGTGTGAAGAGACGTAAATAACCAAGCCAGGGGATGCATGCTGAGCTTCAAATTTCCAAATAGGAAACTAAACTGATGTGTTCAAGAGTGATGCCTTGCTTATGAATAGCCCACTGGGTACTATACTGTTCTGCTTCACTGACTGGGATTATTCTTTAAAAACTTGTGGTTTGAGTTTACATTGAATTAAACTACTTTAGATTTATGTGGGGATGTGAGGGTCTGTGACCACCAACGGCTGCCTGTGCTGTGGGTTGGAGCTGGTGAAGACCAGGGTTAACTGATGCGTAAGAATGTAAACTCCATAAATATTTCTCACGGTAAACAAACATCATGGAGAATAATCCATATTTACAAAAGGAGTCATTTGGGAACCATTATCCTTATTTTTACTTCCTAAAATTTTTTTGAAAAAGAACCCTTTAAATAGGGTGACCTTTGAATA